>APFE031733520.1:0-15081 GCA_000404065.3 Pinus taeda
CGATCAATATTAAATATAATACTAAATTAATGTTTAAGAATATAATTCTCCTAATATATCTCCATAGTCATTAGAAACACCAAATTTTGTTTCGTCTTTCCGATATATGAACCTACATATTAACATGATACAAAATAATTAATGTAATCGAAAACATAAATATATACTATTCCTAAACAAAATTTCTAAGAGAAAAACATTCCATACTATACTCAATATTATTAGTCGAAAAAAAAATTATGATAATAATTCTAAAAATATTATTAACACAATATTAATAATCCAACACTCATAAAATATATTCTCCGGGTTTAATACTCAATTATATATATATAACTAAAATTGTTTATAATTTTTTTATGTATTAAAAATCTCAAATAACTACTTAATTCAATATTATGTTAAGAATTATTACATACCACTAGTGGCATCTCATAAATGTTATAGCTTCCTATTTACTCACCATCCCTTTCATAATTTTGCAGGACTATAAAAAAAAAAATATAACATTAATATCTCAATAATAAAAATTTAAGGATTTAATGTAAATATTAAATAAAATGTTGATTTTATCGCCATATTTATTACTCAGTTCGATCTGATAGTAAAACACGAATATTGGCTATGTGACTTACACTACACGATGTAAACAATGTAAAAATAGTACTTCGAATAAAACACCACAATACACTTGGTCCAATACATTATGTCATTTTGCAATCAATGAAGGTTATAAATATACTTTACTCCAAGGCATTTTGAATGTACTGTAAGTGGCTCATAGAGCTTCAATACCTTGTTCCTCCAGCTACAAATAACGAAGGTTATATATAAGTTTTACTCCATGTCAATCAATGGAAGGTTATAAATATAGTTTTCTCCTAGGCATTTTGCATGTACTTTCAGTGGCTTATAGAGCTTCATTACCTTGTTCCTCCAGCTACAAATAACAAAGGTTATATATAAGTTTTACTCCATGTCACTATATATATAGGAAACTTAAACTTCCTTTTCCTGTGAGTCTTGTTACCCATCAACGCCTTCTGGCACAATAAGAGACTAAAAAGTATAAAGTGAGCGACCGAGCACCATCCATATTTGGCTATAGCTACTTTAGGAGTAGACATGAGATCTTCAGTGACAATGGCTAATTAGTAGGTCCTCTTTAGCGGGTAGTGGCATCATCATTGGTGGCCAAATCATGGGATTTCCCACAATGGAGTTTGAAACTTTGATCTGTGGCTGTTTCTTTCAATCTCTATTGTGATATCTAGAATTCAACCAGCAAACGGAGAAAGAAAGGAATGGGACACCTTGTGGGATTCATCCCTTTTCCTTTGGTGACTCTCTTTCAGGAACATTTTAATGAGCGATTTCGGCAGCTTTGTTAGTTCTAAAATTCAAGTATTCGGGAATCAATCAGCTAAATAACAAAATAACATATATAATTTAGGCTCAGCTCATATGGTACAAACTTAGCTTATGTTTTGTCTAAGTAATACCCAGTTGAAAACACACAAGGTGTTCGCTATTTTTCTATCAACGAATCGGTCAGTCTTACTAGGTTGGGATAACCACTGCATCTCCTACTTGTAAGTACATATATATTATACTCTCGTCTTATCATTCAAGATTTTTAGCATAAATTTTGTGTAGGCTCCTTTACTTGATTGTATTGAAACACTCTAACAAATAAAATTTAAGAAAAAGTCCAATAATGAATAAATTAAATGATCATAATATATTATTGTATATTATCGTCAATTTGTGTCAATAACCATATGCCGATTTAAGTACATGGTGGTGATCTTGGCAAGGGTAGCTCAAAGGCCGAAAGGAAACATTTTTCAGTCTGTCTAGAAATTGGGATGCGCAAGGCTTGTGCAAAATAATTAGACACATAATTCAAACATCACACAAAGGGAGTAACATATTCTCAATAAACTAATGTCCATTTTATTGGACTGGAGAAGGAATCTATCTTTTGAGGGACAAGAAAAAAGTGAACAAAATACATGTTCAACTTCTTCACATATCTGTATTAGTTGTTCTTCTATTGCTTCATATGGTATACTCCCCATTGAAGTATCATTTAGGATCATTCTTGAAGGGATATGGAATTAGGAAGGATGTGCAACTGTCTACTAGATATTAATTTGTGTATTCACAACATTTATGGGTAATTAATAATTATCATGAGACACTACTTTCAACAGAGGCATCATATTGTTAAATTTGTATGCAAGCCATTTAGGAAATTCAAGAAATTTCTTATGTTCATGTAACTCAGTGAGAGGATTACGTAGAGACAATTATGACATTAAGACATGGAACAGATGTGAAAATGGGATTTTCACACATGCAACAAACAATAAAACTTTGACAACCACAAACAGAGCTCCATTGTGAATATGGTGAACATGCAGCAATAGACATACAATATTTTTAAGTGAAAGGTCATTATTACTTTACTTAATGTTCTACATATTTGGCCCAACACATTAGATCATATTTATAATCATACAGTTATGTTACCATGCGCATAACTTATCAGACACATTCATCTATTCGAATCATTTGATCAACATAATTGTGTAGGTCCTATAAAGTCTGAAAGAGTTTGATACCCACCCTTGTACCATGTGTAATTGCTACAACTATAGTTTCATCAGAGAAGACATTTTTTATGTAAAATATATTAAATTAAATACATCTATGTACATGGTTTTGCCTTTTGATGTTGATCATTGACTAAGGTTTCTCCATGGAAAATAGGAGCCCTTTATTATCATTATCAAACAGACCAATTCCTCCACATCTATCTGGGATCAAACTCTATGGTTACTATACCCCGAAGACTTCGAGATCAAAGTCCCATAGACCCTGTGCCCAAAATTCCAAGAATAGTGTTCAAGATTTCTAGACTTTTATGTAAATAATGAGTCCCCTAGATTGTCCCCAAAGTTCATTCCATCACATTCACTATTCAATGTGACATTGTTTCCTTTTGCCTCACATGCATGATAAAAAAACCATGTGTCATCAACTCACTTATTTCCCTATAATGGAGAGGTTTCTTCCATTTCTCATAATCTCTTCATTGCCTCCCCATACAACAATTGTTTAAAATTCATTAGTTTCTATCACCTAACACTATGAATAAAGGATATTATGGCTTTTTTAGGTGGTCATATGCCCTTTGGATTTTAAATATATGTGACCATTAATTGCTCATCCTTTGGGAGTTTAAAATATCTCTAACCATTAGTTGACCACCCTTCGGGCATTCAAAATATATGTAAGCATTAAGTTGACCACCTTTTGGGTGTTAAAATATCTTCATAACCATTAGATAGATTTGACTGATTATTGAGTCAGTTCTCTAGTCCCACAAAACTTTCTTCCTTTTATACTTTTTTTAACTTAAAAACTAAAGTGGTTTGTTAATTAATGAGTCCTTATCCTAGTGTTTTGTAATAGTAGTCAAGTATATTTATTAATTTTATTATTATTGAATTTTAAAATAAATACATTCATTACCTTCTTTATAGCTAGATATCTATTTGAGTATTTTTTAATAATTAATTCATTTATCCAATATGTAGACATTCTTCATAATAAATTAGTTTGGATGGTAGTGTAATGCATGTGATGCATGCATATGTATCTATCATATGCATACCTTATATGCATGCTAATCATCATATCCTACCCGTAATTCAAGATCGCTCATTACACCACCAATGTCAAACTCCAAATTACACTACTCATTAACTAGGATATGTTGTCCTTTTTGTAAGCAAAAACCATTAGAGGGTGTAGGAGATACTAATCTCTTCAACCCTAGATCTTCTCCATTTCAGTGCAAACCAAATTTTCTATACTATATCTATCAATTATAGATTGGCTACACTTACCTCTTGACTTGCATATAATCTTAAATACATTTTTTCTCTAAGTTGGTTCCTTACCTTTCTTTTTTGGCTTAATAAAACTTGTCTTCATCAATAGTGATTCTCCTACTCATGTGTTATCTTCCATTGCAAACAAATTTAGACTCTCTTTCTTTTCTTCAATTGCATGTGCATCTCCTTGAATTGTAGGACTATTCTTTCAACATTCTCATGCCATATGTCCTTGGTTACCATGTTTATAATAACTAACATGACATTCTTTTTCTTTTCCTTTTCCTCTTGAAAAGTACCTTCCTTCTCTGGATTCACCTCCTTTGATTGACTAACTTAATTGACTTGATCTTCTAGCTTATTCTCTTAGGGAATGAAATTTCCCATTACTACTATGTTTACTTTTTCCTTTCATAGGACCCTTTCCTCTGCTCTTTTGATTGTATTTCTTAGCTACCTTCTCTCCTACCTTCAAAGCATCTTGATAAACATCTTCCACTATTCTTGGCAATAAGATAATTATCTCATCCTAGTATTTCATACCTCAACACATTGATATTCTTAGAAACCATTTTAGCATATTTTATTCTATGACAAGATGTAATGTTTAATTTATAAAATTTCTCAATATATTCATTTATTGAGATATATTTCTGTCTAATATCCTACAATTGCTTAAAAATATTTCACTAGTAATATTTAGGCATGAAATTACTTTTAAACTTAACAACCATTAGTCCTGGCTCTTTATATTGGAATTTCATTTCCTATTTCTATCTATTAGCACTTCATCCCACCATTGGGTTTCATGTCCTTTCATCCTAGTCATTGCACACTTTGCTCTCTATTCTTCATCCACATATTCATAAGAAAAGTACTTTTCCATAGAATGAATCTTGTATATCAACTCCCACCTAAATTCTGGAAATATTTCTCAACAATTTCTTATATCTTTCTTCCTCACCTATATCATCCCCCTCAAAAGTTTCTTCTTCATTTCCACTAAAATCTCCTATGTTATATCCTCCATTTTTAGTAGTTTGAATGTCCTCCAACCTCATTCAGATGTGCCTCATTCCATCTAAGAATAGTGAATTAGCTATAGGCCTCCCTCAACCTATCGCTACTCCTATATTTCTAGTTTCCATTTATCACTTTTATAAAGAGCACCCCAATTATGATATCAAATTTATGACGAGTCAAATAATGTTACATTCCCTCAGGACAGTTTCTAGCTTCAACTTTCTATTTCCCTTATCTTGTTGTAGAATGTTGGTCAATTGAAAAAAAAACCCACACAATATCACCAAAGATTTATGCCCTTAGTAGCTGGACACTAAAACCAAACCAAGTACACGTGACTAAGTCCTAAAACCAAATACTTATTCTAACACTAGGATAGTAATGTTCTTTTATAAATAGTGCTTTGGTTTTCCTGGTATAAAAACAAGGCATAATGGATGATGATTCTATAATATAGTTCCATCGAATGGTCAAACCCTTAAGATATCAAAGGTAGATAATATTGGAAGAATGACATAATAGGTCTGTAGAATTGTTATTTTTCTAGTGTATCAAAACATTTCTTGATGGTCATGTTTGTGTTTCTTGGGAACATCAACTAATAGAAATTTAACGCAAATATATTTGAGAATCAAGAAATTATTTCAAATTAAAAATTACAATATAGTATCACTCTAGTATGATGGGACATTAGACCTCCTACAATCACAATGAATCCTTTGGGCACATCGTGATCCCTTGAGTTTGTGGAACTGACATATTTCATCTTTGCCTCATGGAGAACAAGTCTACTTCAATTGAACTACACCTATTAGAAAGCTCACTTACATAATTTGTATACCATTAGTAACTTAGAGTAATATAATAAATCTTCAATGTAGTGCAATAAATCTTACTATCACTTCTACTTTAATTTATAATTTCATTCAAAAATACATGAACATTATATTAAAGATATCAACTCACCATTAACATCATCATTCACATGCACAAATCTATAAATAAACGACCCACCGACCCTCTCCTTTCATTAAAAATCATAATTACAAAGAACCCCTAAGATAAAGGCTTGGTTCACAAAACCACATACCCATGAAACCCCGAGGTAATATAAAAAACCTTTATTCTAACCACTTCGACCCCACCCAGGTCACCTGTCACCCTATTGTGGGTTGTCTCCACCCTATCATGCTAATTTTATTCAAAAGAAAGACTTCATTGGTTCATGCATGACCATAGGCCTAAGTCACTCATCTTGGTAGCTTTCCTTCATCCATTTATCTCTCGCACTCATCCCAAGTGGCTTTGGTTGGTATGAATGTTTTTTTTCTTCTACACAATCTACTCCTATTTATAGGGTTTATACCACCTCTTTGTGGTTCCCCTCATAGCATAAAGGGTTAGATCATCCATTTTTTTTGGCACAATGGGTCAAGCCAACTCACTATTCTAACCAATTCCCATATAAAATAGCCATACAATGTGGCTGCTCATCCACCATGCCATTCCACTCCATCCACCAAACCTACCATTTTTTTGTCATTCCAATGTTAGGGCCCTTCATGGTCATTTTTGGCTACTTGTTTAGGGAAATCATCACACAACTCTTTCCACCATGGCACCCTCCTATCAGCCTAACATGCCTTTGACTGAACTCCTCCCATGTTTTGATCACTTGTCTAGGTGTGCCTTCATTCGTGCCTTTGGTTGCTCATGATGTCTCCCATGGAGTCATCTTTGGTCATTTTACTCATCATTTTGAGAACTCAGGTGATGAATTAGCCACCAAGTTTCCTCTGTGCATCTTAGAAATTTAATAATTGAAGCTATTAATCATATTTATTTAACCTTGATGCTTGTTTGTGGATCTTAGTTATCTTCTTTATGTACTTTTTTTAGATATTTTCATCAAACAATATCAGGAAATAGCAAAAAAAAAGGACACACATATCGGTTCTCTGCCATGGGAGAAACCCCTCCAAGGGGAAATCACAGAAACTCTTCTCTTCTTAGAATTTGATTCAAATGATATACAAATACCCAATCCCTACTTCAAGTCCTTCTCTAAGTACCGAGCCAACCCTTCGTCAAGTCCTTCTTGAATTTGTACGAAGCTACTACATACTACAACTTCAGTTTGCATGCTGCAACAATGCTACATGACCTACAACTTCAACCCTATAATTTTAGTCTTGTATATCCTAAGGAAACCCTAACTATACCTCCTTTTAGGACCTTGAAAGAGAAATACAACTCTTCCTAAGGTCATTAAAGTATAGACACATTTTCCTTCCTCCTGACTACAAGATGTTGCAATTCGTCCTACTATAACTTGGTCCTGCAACTTTGACCTCTTCCTGTAGCCAAGAAACCCTATATTTTTACACTTGTGAGAGAGATATAGCCCAAAAATAAGAAAATGTGTCCTTTCTTTATTTTCCTTGATCTTCGCTCTCCTTCTCAAGCTTCCTATTTATAGATCAAACTCTTTCTTAAGATATCAAACTTATGAGTGATTTTCACAATGAATGAATTTGAATTGCTCCTTTATATAGCCTTCTCAAGCAGTCAAATTCCCTCCTCTAGTCTATCCTGATAAACCTAAGGCCGACTTGTACTCTTAGAGATTCCAGGACTTTGGAATCTAAAAACTGATTATTTATAGAATTACAAATTTCCCAAAAGGGTCTTATGAACATGATGTTGACTCCATTGAATCATGAAGATAAATCTTGATACCTCACAAATGATATAAGCACAAAGAACATGTTTTTACCTATAATACCATCAATGATGAGCATTGAACCCATGCTTTAATAATAATAACTGTCTTTCTTCATTTCTTGATACATATTGAATTGAATAAAATAATTATGAGGACAAAAACTAGTTACATTTCTCAATATTCCCTTTTAACTAGGGAGGCATTCATAATTGTACAACTAATACAGCAACATATATCAAAACCAAAGAGTTCTTAAGAGGAGCTGGATTGATAACCCATACTGTAACCATCATCATTATAACTAGCATTGTCCCTGAGGCCTAAGTGGACAAGATCTTCTTTTATTCAAGAGCATAATGTTGGGACACTTTATGTGTGATAACACGCTTCCTCTCTAATGTACATATCCCATATGAATGTCCACAAGTTATTTCCTTTTAGGACTAGTCTTATCTTGGATCTCCATACCTTACCCTCAAAGAATATCATTCTCTTCAACCACTCTTCTCTTCCATTCTTGTCCCATATTCAAGTAGACTCCTTTTCTCCCACTCAAAATGAGAGGATATTCCAAACTTTCTTCTAATAATGGAATAAAACACCTAAAGTCTTATATCTTGTATTCATCAGAGTATTAGCTACTAGTTTTCCATAGCTACATCGTTTCTTCTTTCACATTTATTGCATCGTGCCTAATTCCTTTCGAGGTATCATGGAACCATTTCCACTATTTGTTCTTATGATAGGATCTAGGTCATATTTCTTGTTCATCACTTTCATATTCAACTTGAAGGCATTGCAATAAGCCTTCCTAATCTTCAATTTCATCGTGGCTTCCTTATGAAAGTGATCTTCCTTGACCTTTATGTTATCTTCTCTCACAAATACCCTTTGAAAATAAAGATAGACTCATCTTGCCTTCATATCTACCAAGTATTATATATTGAACTTCCTTCAATACTCTTCAATCATATAGTTGAATGTGCCCCAACTATCATCATGTCTTCCTGCAACATCCTTTTCCTAATAGTAAAAAAATAATATGTTAGCTAGATCAGTAAACCATAAGTGAAATAGAATTACCTCACCATGGTGACCTTCCCATACCATCAACATCCTCATTGACCATATCCACTTTGCACTTCCTTCAAGTATCACAGTGCCCAAGAATCGAAGTTGATTACAAAGTTACAATTTTCCTTCTAGACAATCTGGTGGATGTTATTCACTTATATATATTCTACGGAAATTCCTAATATTTTATTCATTCTTAAGTAAGTCAAATTCTACTCTTTTATATAATCATTAATACTTAATAATATTTTATAACAAATTTCATTCCATAAGATTATTCTCCATATGAATCTTATCCAAAGTTTATTTTTCAACATATATTTCTATGCTTTCATCCAATCATCCAGATATCCAAATATCTAACAAAAAGTTTTCATCTTGGCCCATTGTAACCCTTCATTTTTTTTTGCCAATATGTTTCCATCTTACATATAATACATACTATTCATATCATGATACATTTTCCAATGACTTTCCAAAATGATGGTCCTTCCCGGATCATGATTATTTATTTTAGCAAGATGACAACCTCTAACATAATGCTAGATAATATCTAGATGAAAAATATGAAAAATGGTCTAACATTGTATCATAGATGGTCTCTACAAAGCAACTTAATCATGTACATTTTAGAGATGCTACTATCATACACTTCTATGTTATGATGCTTATGAAAAAAATCTAAAAGAAAACCCAAAATTCATAAAGAACCTAGAAGTTAGTGAGCCTTATTTTAGTAGTAAAGATCCTTCACTTCCTGCTTCTTTTCCTTTTCCTTAGGCCCTCCCACTGCTTCAACTACATGATATTGACACCTATTCTTTATCTTCTTGTCGATTTGGAGAGTCCCTCTTATAGTGTCCTAACTCATTGCACCTTGGACATATATTTATTCTTGGACTTGCCAAACTTTCCTTTCTTCATCTCCTTAACTCAATCTAGAAAGGTTTGAGACTGTTCATCCAATTAGACATCATCCTTGACCTTCTTCCTTGATTCTTCTAGTATATTGTGCCCATAATCCATCAAAGGAAGTTGAATTCTTCTTAGAGTAGACACTTTTTTCAAAGTTGCTCCATTCAGGTGGTGATGCATTCATAACGCATATGGTCACCTCAAAATTAGTGATTGGTTCCCAAGGTCCTTGCAAATGATCTCTTAGTTGACAGACTCTCATGAGGAAGGATGCCATATCCTAATCCTTCGATTTATTCATTATATATATTTTGTTTCATAATTACATCTTTTGGCATATTTTACTTACATAGTACAAATTCACTAGCTTATCGTACATGGCGTTCGAAGTCTTTAAATTTGCAAAAAATGGAACAAGAGAATCCTTAATAGATTCAACTATGATCCTTTGAGCTCTTACATCCCCTTTCTTGTACCTTATTATTTCTTGTGCCTTATCTTCCCCAGGTTTAGTAACTTCTCTAGTAACATATCGCATTACATCTTGCTTTATGAGTATCAAGTCAATTATTTTCTTCCATTCTAGATAGTTTGAAGTGCCAATGAGCTTAATTCTTTCCTTGTAGAACTAATTTACATTACCTGAAGATTCATCCATTATTAAATAGTGTGATACTTACTTGAATATCAAAATTCTCCTTGATGATTATATCTCCAAACTTCTTGATGTCTTAAAGATCCTTGAGGAATTTCTTTGACAAATGTTTCCAGGAACAACTTCTAAAATTGTTGCCTTCCAATTAGACTTTTTTTTGTGAGATCCAAACCCTTCTTGTGAGATTGATGTAGTCCTAATCTTATTTAATGTTGAATATTCTATCAGTGATTCTTTAACCATATCCCTTCAAGGGATAATCTTCTTCTTTTATGCCTCAATATCTTCCTATCCCTTAATCAATAATTCTTTCTTCAAGCTACCTTCCTTGCTCACATTTTCTTTGATACCATGTTATAAATTTGATAATCGTAGTTATTAATATTATTTATTTAACCTTGATACTTTCTTGTTAATATTAGCTATATTCTTTGTGTTCTTTATTTAGATTTTTTTCATCAAATAATATAAACAAATAGAAACAACAAAAGAGGACACAGACATAACCAAATAGCCTAGGGAAAAAACCCTCCAAGGGGAAACATGTAAACTCTTATCTTCTTAGAGTATGTTTCAAATGAGATACAAAGACCCAAACCCTATACCAATTCCTTCCCCAATTTCCAAGTTAGCCTTTTTTGAAGCCCTTCTTGAATCTGCAACCTACTACATAGGTGCAACTTCGACTTTCTAGCTATAGTGTCGTTACACGACCTACAAATTTGGCCATACAATTTTGGAATTGTAACTTGTGAGGAAACCCTAACTTGACCTCCCTCTAGGACATTCAAAGAGCAAGAAAACTCTTCCTAAGCTCAAAAAAATATAGAGAGAGTTTCATTCCTCCCAGCTACAAGATGTTTCACTCCATCCTACTGCAACATAGTCATGCAACTTTAGCCTCTTCTTGTAGCGAAAAAACCCTATATTTTCATAGGTGTGAGAGAGATATAGCCCAAAAACCAAGAAAATTCATCCTTCTTTCTTCTCCTTGACCTTCACTCTCCTTCTCCAGCTTCATAGTTATAGATCAAAATTTTTCTTGAGATATTGAACTTATGAATGAGCATTTCAAAAATGATTTCGAAATTATCCTTTATATAACCTTCTCAAGGTATTAAATTTTCTTCTTTAGGAAGAATTGATAAACCTAAGGTCGACTTGTGCTCTTGGAGATTCTAAGACTTTCTAGACTCAGAAAAAAAAAACCTTTTAAAATTACAAATTTCCCATAAGGTTCTTATAAATATGATGTTGACTCCATTGACTCATGACAATAAATCCTAAGACCTGAGAAACCTTAGAATCATGAATAACATGTGTTTCCCTAGAATACCATCAACAATGAGCATGAAACTGATTTTTTAATAATAATAATTTTCTTTGTTATTTTCTTGTTTTCTATATAGGATACATACTAAAATGAGTACAACAATTATGAAGACAAAAACTATTTACATTTCTCAGTAATGGGCCTAGTGGAGACCCTAAGTGTTAGCTTTTCGACACCTCTTGTTCAGTTTCCCTCATCTGAAATCCCCTTTCATTGCATTTCTTGTGCTATCTTTATCATAATTTGTGTGGTGAGGATATCACCCATGGTGCACACATCAAATAAGGGTGCTCAAATTTTTTCTCCTGATACCCTCACCCATTGAAATTTATTACCATCCCATCATTTGTCTAGGAACAACCCTCTAGTCACATACCACTATATAGCATGTTCACAATGAAGTCTCTCTGAATGTTATCTCTAACTACATCTCTAGAAATCACTCCTACATATCGACATGTGTCAAATCCCCTCATGAGGCTTGAATATTGTGGTGGCTAATTTCATCACCACACCAAGCTCCATAAGGACTCATGCTTCATAGAGGAATATCCTCAAGCCTAAGTCATCATGACCCCACCAATTCCATATTGTAGAGTCACCACCCTAAATAACCCCATGATGTTGGTCGACCATTTATCTACAACAAGGAGTTATCTCCATGGCTCATTGAGACTAATATGAGTGTTGGTCATGGTGACCTAGACCCTTATCTCCCATATGATTTTCTTGAAGTATTTATCCATACCTCTTCATGATGTAGGTCAATAAAGGAGGATATGATCTTATCCTACTCTCTTCTTTGTCAACAAGTTTTTTGACTTTAGGATCTTGTGGCCAATGACCTAGGCTCAAATTGGATGTATCAACCTTCTCCTTGGCATCATCACACAAAGGAACATCTCCTTAGTGACCTCTTTGAACTACTACTATCATCGTAGTCTCCCCTTCCATCTCTAACATTTTTGTCATCTTACCAAACTTCTCTACCCTATCTATCGAAGGAAACATGATTTCTACATATTTCTACATGCCACGAGAGAATAAAATCCACATCACTACTTCCCATGTCTCCACATGTAACTCCAAAATATTGTTTTTCAATCTTAAATATGGTGGTCATCATTACATTCATATTTAAGTCACCTCTATGAGTCTCCACTATGATTAGATTAGGTCCAAAGATAATGAATATATTTCTTGTATCAAGCACACCGATAACATTCTCATTAATTGAGAAATATTGCCCCAACATCATGTCATAGTCATCAAGTTAGACTATCGTAAGGTCCATGTTACCCCATCGATCTTCCACACAAATAAGCACATCATCAGTCAAACCACTCACCCTTATATCTGTGGAGTTGATGTCCTTAGAGGATGTTGTATTGAGCTTTATCCCGTGAACAAACTTCCTTGCTACTTCTTCTTACATAAAGTTTACCATAACTCCATGGTCGACCACCACTGTTACCTAGATTCCTCATAGTTCTACCCCAAGAAAATCCAATTAGGTTCTTTCCTTACCTTTGTCTTTTGCCTTCTTGTTATGGGAAGGTACTACTTCTACTACATATAACATCCCAACATTAGCTACATCTTGTTTCTCAAAAGGAACCACCTTCTTCTTGATCAAGTAATTCCTTGCCAAGTGATCTTCTCCAGAGATCCAATAATATATGGGTGTCTTCTCTTTTGTTGTACTTCTTATTTTTCAATCTCCAGAAGCCTTCCATTTTTCCTACTCCTCCTTCTTCTTCTTTCTCTTATCACTATTCACCTTCTCCTTGTCCTTTCTAATTGTGTAATAATTAAGGAGTTTCCCTATCGTAATGATAACTTCTACAAGACATTGGAATCCCTTCTTCATGACTCCCTTTTTCTCCCATCGATGGAGATTGTTGATAGAGGCATACACCCTTCCCTTTACATGCATATTATTAAGCTCCAACATAAGACCTTAGCTCTCTTTAATATTGTATGGATCTTACTATTATGATTCAACTCAGTCAAATGATCACATGCCACCTACTCTTAATTCTCTGATCTGAATTACATGTACAAATATTATTTTAGCTTTATGCAAGTCTCAATCCTCATTTTGATGATGCCTACTACTATGTGCTCAACCTTAGTTGTCCACCAAAGTTTCATTTTTCTTGTGAGATACATTGTTGATGCATTAAAGTCCATCTCTTGAAAACCACCCTTCATCTAATCCATCATTTGTTGCATGTTCCAATACCATCTTCAAAGTATCTTAGCACTTCCTATCCCATCATATATCTTCAACTCTTTTAGATTCTACTTCATAGGTCAAGTCAATGAACTCCACCTTATGAACAACTTCAATAATACAATGGTATCAACATAGTTTATTATGAGTTCCACAAGTGACTTCACCTGATCCTCTCAATCCTTAATATGATCCTCCTGATATTTGACTTGTCTCATTACATAATTAATGCTATAACAACCTACTTCAAGGCCCCCGTTGATTTCCTAAATAACCACTTGAAGCTCTTGAAACTCATTTCCATGTCCTTCCATACCATCTATCATCCATGCCAAGGTTAACTCAATATCCCTAAGATTTTCAGAAAGTTCCACCCCAACTTGGTCCATTGAGATAAACCTATTTTTCACCACCATGGCCTACTTTTTCCCATATGTGACCTTGTTACACTTACTTTAAGTAAAACCTGTATGAATAACCAATATCCAAAACCCCCTTGACCACCTCAAAATCAACGATAGAAGCCCCTTCCCCAATAACCTATGAACCTGAGACATCTCTCTTTGTAATCTTCCTTTTGCTCATGCTTATTCTAGTACCTATTGTATAGAAACGACAATTTGGATGTCAACTTTACTACTACCTTCTTCTAGTATAACTTTTCACCACCTTCTCTGACATATCTTCTACCTGTATGTATAGTGGTATGATCTAATACTAATTTTCACAACCCTAGGACCTCTTATAGTCACAAGGCGCATTTTGTGTACATAATGATCCTTGAAGCATATGGCACTAATGTGTTTCAAATCTCCCTCATGGAGAACATAGCTACTTCACCCAGACTACGCCTCACAATAAGTTCACTTATATAATTTCTATATGATTATTTACTTAATGGAATAACATAACTCTTTCATATAGTGCAAACAATCTTGTTCTCACTTCTACTTCATTTGATAATTCCATTCATCATAACATGAACATTACATGCAAGATATAAATTCACCATTAACATCATCATACATGTGCACAAATTTATAAAGGAATGAGCTACCATCCTTTTTCTTTCATTAAAAATTATAATTATAGATCCCCCTCCCCCATGAAAAATACTCAGTTCACAAATCCACAAAACCAGGAAAGCAAAAACAAATACAAAAGATCCTTCTTTCCAAACTCTTAGACCCCATTGGGGTCACCCATCACGCTATC
>APFE031733525.1:0-15581 GCA_000404065.3 Pinus taeda
GCATACCACACAGACCCTGGTTGTTGTGCCTACTGATGCTACTCAGTTGGCTGCTTATAATAAAAAGAACAACAAGGGTAAGAGGCTGATTCTAGACGGAATCAAAGACCATTGCATTCCTCATATGAGAGGAAAGAGCAATGCCCATGAGATGTGGATAGCATTGTCCAATCTCTACCAGAGTACCAATGAGAACTGGAAAATGGTTCTGAAGGAAAAACTGAAAAACATTAAGATGGGCAATGATAGTGCAGCTAGATATCTCACTAAGATTACTAATGTGAGAGATGAGTTGGCAGCGATTGGAGAGGCCATTCCACCCACTGAGTTGGTGCGGATTGCGGTAAATGGCCTCCCCCATTCATGGATAAACTTTGCTGATGGGGTTTGTGCACGTGAGACCCTTCCCACATGGGAGAGGTTTTGGGATGATTGCATTCAGACAGAGATCAGGAAAGGTCAGCTTGGGGAAGCCAAGCTAGTTGAGAAGGATGAGAATGTACCACTGGTGGCAGGAGGCAAGAAAGGCAAAGGGAAGAAGCAGGCTTCCACAATCAGTGGTGGGAGTAAAGGCAAAGGTAAAGGTAAACAGGTAAACACACAGAAGGACTATTTCAAGCTGAAATGTTGGAATTGTCAAAAGATGGGACACTATGCAGTTGTGTGTCCGGAGAAGAAGAAGAAGAAGGGGAAGGACCAAAGTTTGGGAGCATCAACAGAGATTGAGGACTTTGCAGGTCGTTTTGACCGGGAGTTTGCATTCACTATCTGTGAATCCTCTAGTGCAGGATCACCTGCCATACAGATTCAGAGGGAGCAGGCTTTTCCCTCGATTAGCGAAGCATCTACAGGTATCTGGCATGTAGACAATGGGGCTTCACGTCATATGACAGGAGTCCGTGAGTACTTCTTAGAGCTTTCAGAGAGTGACACTGATGTAGAGGTAATACTCGGTGATGACAAAGTTGTTAGAGCAGTCGGGGTGGGGACACTGACATTTCGGAGGTAGTCCAAACCTCCCTTGAAAGTGACAGAGGTTCTTTATGTGCCAGGGATGAGGAAGACTCATATCTGTCTCAGCTTTGGAGGACAAAGGATATGAGGTACTGTTCAGGGGAGGACAGGTGTTGATTTATCCCAGGGGCACTCCAGCTGAGTTAGCTAGAGTGATAGGTGTACGCCATGCAAAGGTGTACAGGTTTGCATTCCAGCCCCTTTTGGCATTGAGTAGTAGTGCTGACAGCAGAGCTAGCAGTTCTGAGCAGTGTGAGATTTGGCACCGCAGGATGGGACATATGTATCATGGAGCCTTGAGGACCTTGCGGGAGATCACTACAAGTATGTCAGATTTCAGTACTAATCACTTTGATACTTGTAGAGGATGTGCTATGGGCAAGTTTGCCAAATCCCCTTTTCCCAGCAGTGACAGCATAGCGACTGGGATACTTGATTTGATACATTCTGATGTGAGCGGTCAGATGTCTCATGTTTCCTTGAGTGGATATGAGTATTATGTTTTATTCATCGATGATCACTCCAGGAGGACCTGGATTTATTTCTTGAAGACCAAGAGTGAGGTCTTCAAGTGGTTTCAAGAGTTTAGAGCTCTTGTGGAGACACAGACAGGTCGGAATATCAAGTCCCTGAGGTCGGTCAATGGAGGAGAGTACACCCTTGGAGAGTTTGTTGACTATTGTGCGGAGGCAGGCATTAGGAGGGAGTTCACTGTTCCTTACAACCCTGAGCAGAATGGGGTTGCGGAGAGGAAAAACAGATCCATCATAGGGGCTGCCAAAGCCATGTTACATGATCAGGGGTTGCCATTGTTTTTGTGGGCAGAGGCCTGCAACACAGCTGTTTACTTGCAGAACAGGAGTCCGCATCGTGCCTGGGGGCACATGACTCCGGAGGAGGCTTTCTATGGGAAGAAGCGAGATATTAGTCATCTTCATATCTTTGGATGCATTACATACTCCTATATAACCAAGGAGAAGATGACCAAACTAGAGCCCACCGCAGAGAAGGGTATCTTTGTGGGCTACAGTGAGACCTCAAAGGCCTTTCGGATTTACATTCCTGCACAGAGGAGAGTAGTTGTCAGACAAGATGTGAAGTTCGAGGAGGACAGGGCCTTTAGGAGATCACAGGAGTTGGAGTACCAGGATCAGCCAGACCCTCAGCAGCAGTTGAGTCAGTCGCAGGGATCTAGTGGGCAGGGATCAGGAGGATCAAGAGGATCAGGAGGTACATCTATGAGGATGTCAGGTCCATCAGTGAGCAGTGGCTCACCGAGCTAGAGGGGTGGTGCTCCAAGCAGGTCACAGAGCAGTTCACTAGGGAGTCCACTGATGGACAGTTCACACGGTACCTCAGCTTCTACAGGTTCAGGTGCAAGCAGGAGGACAGCAGACAGACAGTCAGGAGTTTAGGCTACTGATGGTGATGAGGAGGAGTTTCATTCTCCTATGGGAGAAGCATGCTTAGGGAAGAGGAAGCCCAAGTGGCCTCAGGATACCTTGAGAGATGCCACATCTGTTGCTGACCGGTCAGAGAGAGTAGACCACCTGAGAGATTTTGTAGCTATATGGTGATGGTTACCAGCATCCTTGACTCCGAGCCTTCTAGCTATGAGGAGGCAGCTAGCCAGCAGGTCTGGAGAGAGGCCATGCAGGAGGAGTATTCTTCTATCATGAAGAATGATGTTTGGGAGGTGGTGCCGAGGCCTGAGGGCAAGTCCGTGGTTACTTCCAGATGGCTTTACAAGGTAAAGCATGCTGCAGATGGCAGCATTGAGAAATTAAAAGTGAGGTTTGTGGCTAGAGGGTTCTCCCAGGTAGAGGGAGTTGATTATGAGGAGACCTTCGCTCCCGTGGCTCGATATACTTCAATCCGCTCCATTATATCGATAGCAACAGAGATGGGTTGGAAGATCCACCAGAGGGATGTGAAGACCGCATTTCTCAATGGCTTCATACAGGAGGAGGTGTACATTGAGCAGCCATAGGGCTTTGAGGTGCATGGGAAGGAGTCCCATGTGTGCAGACTGAAGAAGGCCCTTTATGGCCTGATGCAAGCTCCCAGAGCTTGGTACTCCAGGATAGATACTTATTTGCAGGGGATGGGTTTCACAAAGAGTGAGGCAGATCCGAACCTTTACTTTATTGTGATAGGTGAGGAGCCTCTCATTCTGGTGCTGTATGTGGATGACTTGGTCATTACAGGTGCAGAGAGACTCATAGAGCACTGCAAGAGAGATCTTGCGACGGAGTTTGAGATGAAGGACATTGGCTTGATGCATTACATTTTGGGTTTGGAGGTGTGGCAGGAGGAGGAGCATTTCTTCCTGGGGCAGGGGAAGTATATTGTGGACATCCTTAGCAGATTCCACATGGAGGATTGTAGACCCATGTCGACACCCATGATTACCAACTGGAAGAAGCTTCATGCTTTGGATTCCGAGTTGGTGGATCCCACATTGTACAAACAACTGATTGGTTCCTTGATGTATTTGGTCAACACTAGACCAAATATTTGTTTTGTAGTCAACACGATGAGTCAGTTTATGTGTGAGCCTACGAAGGTTCACTGGGTGGCTGCAAAACACATTTTGCGATACTTGCAGGGTACAGTGGATTATGGTCTGGACTACAGGCAGGGAGATGGAGTGAGATTGGCAGGATACATTGATTCTGATTGGGCAGGTTGTGCTTCTGATAGGAAGAGCACTTCAGGGTGCTGTTTTGGGTTGGATTCAGCTTAGTGTCATGGTTCAGCCGGAAGCAGCAGTCAGTAGCACTGAGTTCAGCGGAAGCAGAGTATATGGCAGCCAGTCTAGCTAGTTGTGAGGCCATCTGGTTTCGCAAGATGTTGTTTGGCTTATTTGGTCAGCGGTTAAGACCTTCACTGATTTACTGTGATAATCAGAGTTGCATTAAACTCACGGAGAATCCAGTATTTCATGACAGGTCAAAGCATATCGGGATCAAATATCATTTCATCAGACACTATGTTCAGAAGGGAGCTGTGAAGCTTGAGTATATTTCCACTGATGAGCAGGTTGCATATATTCTTACCAAAGCCTTACCACTGGGAAAGCATGTCTACTTCAGAGACAAGATGGGTGTGGTGAGGAACACCTTCCTCGGTAAAAGTGTTGAAATTTGGTACCGGAGGACAGGTGGTTCCTTTAGGCTTTGATCTTTGGCCTAGGGAAAAGTGTCCAAAAGAATTTAATTTTTCTTCTAAGATGACTTTATAATTTTTATAAAGTCAAATCTAATTTAAAAGTGACTTTAAGTGATAAAGCTACTAAAATCTAATTTTAAAGTGACTTTAATAAAGTCAATGTAAAATTAGAAAGGAAAAGTGACTTTGGAAATAAATGACTAAGTGGGTCTTTATTAAAGTGGGGTGAATTAAAAAATAGAAAGTGAGATTTAAATGAGCATTTAATCTCAGCCATAGATCTGAATCTATTTCAGCCATTGGATTTAGGGATCACACAAAAGTCACTTAGGGTTGGATTAAGGGAGGAAAAGATCATTCATTCTTTTATGAGCAGATTGGGAGAAGGAGAGCAAGAGAGCAAGGGGGATTTCAGGACAGGAAGGAGAAGGAGGCAGCAACTTGGCACATATTCCAAGGCAGCACTTCAACAAATCCATACAACTGAAAGAACAAGCAGTAAAAAGCAGATTTTTGCTGAGCAAACAGTAAAACGCTGATTTTTGGGCACGGATTTCAAGGAGGCGATTTTTTGCACGAAAACCGAAGTCTGTCCGTACATCCGTACAACAGTTTCAGTTTGACTGTGAGGCTGAGAAAAGAGATAAGTTGTTTGCTGAAAAATTTGTTTTGTTGAAAATTTTTTCACTGTAAAAGGCATTTTCTAGAAATAAAGAAGAGCTCTCAAATTGGTTTTCCCCAAGAGTTTAGGGGGTTTTTCCAGGGTCACATTGACCAAAAATCTCTGTGTTTAAATGTGTTTTAATGACTGTTTGTTACTGCTCATTTTTATTTCTGCAATTTCCAGCATTCTGTAAAATTTCCAGAATTTGTGTTTTCAGAAAAAAAAAATAATTATTTTTTAGTTGTTAAATGTATGGTTATGAGAAAGGGCATTTAACTATATGGGAGAAATAAGGAGAAACTGAAAACCGGGGTGGGAAAACAGAAATTTCTACATGACTATCACAGATGGAAGATGTCTCTCGATCTAACATTAGAAGAGCAGGAAGTGTTGGACCATGTGAGAGGCAGAATTGTTGAGCCTCCATCAAATGCATCCGCTGCTGCTAGAAACAAGTGGACTAAGTAAGAAGTCAAAGCAAGAAATATCACCCGGGACTCTATTCACAAGCGTCTGGTGGCCTATGTTTCCAAGTTGGACACCTCCAAGGAAATCTACGATACATTGGTGAGTTTATTTAAAGTTAATGATGCAAATCAAGTTTTGTTCCTATTAGCCCTGAGGTGCAGCGCTGCGATTTTGAAGACTAAAAGGAGATAGTCTGCTTCGCTGTCCTGGAGAGGGCCCCACATGGGCCACCACTCGACTTTCCCCTACTCTTCCACTTACATTCTATTCCGCTCGTATCCTAACTCGACCCTCTCTTTATAATGAAACCCTCTTTCGCCTTAGCCTTAAGAAAATTAACCCAAAAATCCTCAAAAACCTTACCTTTCTGCCATACGCGCCTTCCATACATTTCTCGAGAACACCCCGTATCTCCGTGTCCCTCCTTCGTCGATCTCTCCCCGCCGATCTGAAGGCCTATGTTTCACCTAATCGAAGAGATTTGCTCGATTGATCTCCACCGTTAGATCACTCCCTTTAGATCTAACGGCTGTTGCTTTTATCGTGCAGGCAACTAGCGAGAGGAATACCTGCCCAATAAAGGCGATTTTTCTCTCTCCTCCTCCGCTACGTGGCGTGCAGTGAGTGGCATCGGGCGGACTCCACCCTTTACCGCTTACTGCCCGATGAGCGCTCGATAGAGACCATAACCACCCAAACAAAACCACCCCCCGGGCGCTATCGTCCGAGCACCTTCTCCACCCGATAACTGTCAGATCTGTCCACCCGTGAACCAACGGCCCAGACTTTTCCGCTTTCACCAAACACTGCAAGCCTCATGCAATCAATCTCCTCTGTCCATTTCTTTTGATCTAGCGGCCCTGGTTCATGATCGCTCTCGCTTGTCCTTTGCCACCCTGCCATTACTCTGCCCGTCTGATTTAATTCATCCAATAGCTACCCGCTTGTCCTCCGCCGTCCTGCCATTGCTCTGTTCGTCCTAATTAGCACGTCCAATCGCCCATGCACTTCATACTCTACTTCTTGTCAGTTACCCGGGGAGGAAGGTGGTTGACTCTGTCAGTATTGTGACAGTCAGGCCGCTGAACTGAAATACTAGAAAGCATCGCTGAAAGAGGAAGGACACACCACGATGCATTCAAGTATAAATAAACAGTCATGGAGCCCCACTGGCACGATCAAACTAGCCATCTAATAGGGCAGCACTGTACCAAAATTAATTACCGTTTTCGTGATGGAAGGAGAACTGTGTCCTCATACGCAACCAGGCAGTTAAAGCCAAAGGGGGTAGGTTAGGACAGCTGGAGACCTCTGAAAGCTACAGAGCATTGTAAAGGGCCTATAAAAGGCTGGAAACTAAATGTAAGAAGGGTTCAACTTCTGGAGACTGTGGAGACTCTGCTACTCAAACTTCTCATCTTCATTCATCAGTAATACAAGCTTCTTTTGCTGTTATATGTTCAATACCCCAATTTCTTTTATGTTCTAAGCTTGCACTTGAACAGGCTGTTCAGGTTTCTCTCATGTCAAATGCCAGATAACTGTCATCTCATCTTTGCATTGATGTGTTAGATTTGCAAGTTTCATTTACTTTCTGTAGTTGGCCATCATATGTTTATGTATGTATCTGCTGGTATGGTTAGTATTCTTCATTCACTCACTTAATCTATAAACTATTGAGCATTAGTGGTCTAAAACCTTGTAGGCTGAGGGTGTTCATGCATGTCTTGAGTAATAACAGAGTCAAGGTGGTTATCTGGCTTGATCTAGACCATTATTTATTCCAGTAGTTCAGAGAACAATATTGAAGATTATATGTTACTAGGCATTTTCGAGCTACAACCTAGGAGAGTTTCTTGGAGAGATAACAGTTCCTTAGAAATAAGCTGAAGGAAATTAAGAAGGGCAAAGATGAGAATATGCAAGCATATTTCTTAAGGATCACCGAGATCATGAATGATCTCCTATCTATTGGGGAAGTAGTCCCTGATAGGGAAATGACACTCACAACTCTTGGAGGACTGCCACCTGAATGGTATATATTCAAGACTACTCTTCTCAACAATAATGCAATTCCTAGATTTGAGGAATTGATGGCTAGATGCATTCAAGAAGAAACAAGGATGGAAGAGCAAGAAAGGCTCGCACTTAAAGGCCATCCCTTTGCCTTTTCTTCTCATGCTAAAAGAAGAAACAATTTCGGGGCTAAACCCAAAGGAAAGGTTGGACCGAAGGGTGGAAGAAAAGGACGATGTTACAATTGTAATAAAATGGGCCACTATGCGAGGGAGTGCCCTAATAAAAGGGACTCACAACGAGATGATGATCAAAATCACTCTCAAGGCAATCAAAGGAATGGCAGGTCAAATGGCAGAGGTAAAAGAAATGCCAGAAATCAAGGGAGTGGACAACCCTTCAAGAAGGCAAGAAACTCCAAGTATGAATCTAATGTTGTTAACAATAAGCAAGATGATTATTATCTACCAGTGGCCCTCTCTACTACTGCTCCCCCGGACTCACTGGGAAATTGGCTTATTGATAGTGGTGCCTCAAGGCACTTCACTGGTTACAAAGAAGCTCTCTCTAATCTGATAGAGAAGGAGACCAACCTGGAAATTGTTCTTCGGGACAACTCAAAATATCCCGTGAAAGGCATAGGGAATGTCACTCTTCAATTGAATCAGGGAAATACAATTCATTTACAAGATGTATTATATGTACCTGATCTCAAAAAGAACCTGGTGTCCATTTCGGAAATGGAAGACAAAGGCTACAAGGTGGCCTTCTTCGATGGCAAGGTATGCGTATGGAAAAAGAACTTTAAAGATGTTTTCACTCTTGGGTTTCAAGTTGATTCATTATATCAGGTCGGAGGAAGTCCGCTGGGTGTCATGTCTTGTGACACATCTCTTCAATCCGAACTATGGCATTGGAGATTTGCTCACCTTCATTATAAAGCTCTACCCGATGCAAGAAAAATAGTGACAGGGATGCCGAAATTCTGAGTAGAGTAAGAAGGTGTATGTTCGGGATGTGTCGAAGGAAAGCTCAAAAGGGAACCATTCCCCTCAAGCCAAAGCAAGACCTCCGATATATTATAGTTGGTTCACTCAGACATATCTGGTATGATGCCTGTGAACTCCTTGGGAGGATATTTATATTACCTCACTTTTACAGATGATTATTCTCGCAAGACTTGGATATACTTATTGAAAAAGAAGGATGAAGTGTTCTCCTGGTTTCGTCACTTCAAGGCCTTGATCTAGAATCAAACCGAAAAGAAGATTAAGATCTTAAGGACTGATAATGGGACTGAATATGAATCCAATGAGTTTCATGACTTTTGCAATGAGGCTGGCATTAAGAGGGAGACTACTACACCATATACTCCTGAGCAGAATGGTGTGGCGGAAAGGAAGAATTGTACAATTGTGGAAGCTGCCCGTGCTATGCTCCATGATCAAAGACTTCCGAAGTTTCTATGGGCCGAAGCTACAAATACCACCGTATATGTACAAAACTGATGCCTTCATCAAGCATTGGGTTCCAAGACTCCCAAAGAGATGTTCATTGGTAAGAAACCTGACATAACTCATTTTAGAATTTTTGGAAGTCTTGTATATTTTCATGTGTCAAAGGAGAAAAGGAATTATTTGGGTGCATTTGGAAAGAAATGAATCTTCGTGGGCTATAGCGAAAATACTAAGGGCTACAGAATCTATGTGGCTGGTCAAAGGGAAGTCGAGATTAGCCATGATGTCACCTGTGATGAAGATATGGATTTTAGCAAACTTGACAATCTTCCTACTCTAAGGGGATCTAAAGAAGCTGACAGCAGGGAACCAAAGGAAAAGGAAGATGAGGCGATGCTCGATGTGGAAGAACCTATGGATCCTATTGATCCCCCTTCGCAAGAGCCCTCCTCTTCTAGGAAGAGGCCTCCATGGCTTAGGGGGACACTTGATGATGCTGAGGGGCACGTGGCACCCAGGGGAACCTTTCGGGAAAGCAAGAAGCCGACCAAGTATTAGGGATACTTGACCATCATGAGCACGATCATCCAAAATGAGCCTTCATCATTCACAGAAGCTGTCAAGCATCAAGTATGGAAAGATGCTATGACTGAGGAATATGAGTCCATCATAAAAAACGATGACTAGGATGTGGTCCGCATTCCCTAGGACAAAGCTGTTGTCACATCGAAATGGCTTTACAAGATAAAGCATGCAGTTGATGGAAGTGTGGAAAAGTATAAGGCTCGTTTTGTTGCTCGTGGCTTCTCTTAGAAGGAAGGTATAGACTATGACGAGATATTTGCACCTGTTGCCTGATATACCACCATCCGCTCGATCATAGCCCTTGTTACTTCACAAGGATGGAACCTACATCAGATGGATGTCAAGACTGCGTTCTTGCATGGTTCGATCAAGGAGGAAGCCTATGTGGAGCAACCCGAAGGATTTGAGATTCATGATTGAGAATCTCATGTGTGCATGTTGAAGAAGGCCCTCTATGGGCTCAAGCAAGCACCTTGAGCATGGTATGAAAGGATCAATAGCTACTTGATGAAGCTGGGATTCACTAGGAGTGACGCCGACCTTGACCTTTACTTTAAGGTTGAAGATGACAACCCTCTCATACTAGTGCTGTACGTTCATGACCTCTTTCTAACTGGGGTTGACCCTCTCATTCACAAATGTAAGAGGGAGTTGGCTTCTGAGTTTGAGATGAAGGACCTAGGATTGATGCACTCTTTCCTAGGACTAGAAGTCTGGCAGAAGCCACGGGAGATTTTCCTATCTCAAGGAAAATATGTGGTGAAGATATTGGAGAGATTCGGTATGGTGGATTGCAAACCCGTAACTACCTCGATGGAGTTTGACTTCAAGAAGTTAAGCGGTAGTGTTGCCAGACTTGGTACTGTTGCCAGACTTGTTTTACGAAATCCTACCGAGTATCGTCAACTCATCGGAGCATTGATGTTCTTGGTGAACTCCCATCCAGATATATGCTTTGTAGTCAACACGTTGAGTCAACATATGGTTGAGCCTCACCACACATTGGATTAGTGCCAAGAATTTGCTGAGATATCTTCGTGGCACAATCACTCAAGGGTTGAGATACACCGCTGGAGATGTGAGACTACGTGGATATACTGATGTTGATTGGGCAGGCAGTGTGGTGGACCGAAATAACACTTTCGGGTGTTGTTTCTCTTTGGGATCTGCCTCGATATCTTGGATGAGTAGGAAACAAAAGTCGGTGGTTTTGAGCACCGCCGAGGTAGAGTACATTGCTGCTAGTATGGTCTCTTCTGAGGTGGTTTGGTTGCGAAAGCTCTTTAGTGAACTGTTTGGATTTACATTGGATACCACCGTGATTCTGTGTGACAACCAGAGCGGGATTCGTTTACCAGAGAACCCTGTATTTCATGATCGCTCCAAGCATATCGATATCAGGTACCACTATATTCGGGATATGGTGCAGCGGAGAGCAATAAGGCTCCAACATATTGGTGCAGATGAACAAGTCACCGACATTTTGACGAAGCCCCTGGGAAAGGTCAAATTCTTGACTTTCTGAGAACGACTTGGTGTCGTTCAGAGACCCTCTTATGAGGGTCGAGTATGATGTATTGAGCTTTGGGAGCTCCATGGGGGCGCAGGGTACTTCTTGGAGTGACATGCGACCACAAGGCGACTCACCATCCCCTGGTGGTGCACTATGTACAGGGTGAAAGGTTCAACCTTCCCCTATGACACCGCGTGGTGACTGTGGAACAGGATGATTAATTCTCCCGTGGGCCAGGATCATTAGTTCTCCGTGGCGACTGTGGAACAGGATGATTAGTTCTCCTGTGGGCCAGGATGATTAGTTCTCTGTGGTGATTGTGGAACAGGATGATTAGTTCTCATGTGTAATATTCTTAATTACCCATGGCTAATTGGAATATTCGATTTTGCTCAATTTTGCCTTCTATAGTTATTTGTAAATAAAAAGGTGAGGAAAGGGGGACATAACTCACTTTTTGAATAAAGTCACTCCCTAGTAGCACAACGTTGTAACTTAAAAGGGGAGCCAAGGGGGCCAAAGGACCACGTAGAGAAGGGGGCCCACATAGACACTTGGAGGGACTGCACAGATGGAGAGGAGCACGTGGCAAGAGAGAGGCTACGTTGGAGGAGGTGGGCCTTAGGGTTTTGAGAGAGGCCAACACTATAAAGGACAGAGGAGCCTCCTCATTTTGACATTCGATTATGTTGCAATTGAGCTAGTCACTTCGACTTAGAGCATGCTGGCTGTTTAGCTTATCTGCAGCACTGTTTAGTGCATCGAGTGTCTTCGTTCGGAGATCTCACCCTTAGCCCCGAGGAACTTCGAGTGCCTGCTCGGGCAAGGTAGTTTCATCAGTCTTTTGCAAGAGGATCGATCTTTGGAGTTGAGGAAGAATTGAGCATTTTGAAGACTACGCAGTCTCGAGAGAGGAGGATGCAGTCTCTTTTGGTAGGAGCTCCGGATTGGGTTTATGTGGAGGATTTGAGCTTGGAGATTGAGCAAGGGATCAACCCTTGCATATTGGAGGATTTTGGCAGAGTCTCGGGCAGAGTTTTGGAGGATTCTCTTCAATGGCAGTGCAAAGCCTTGAGGGATAGCGTAGATCCTCAAGGGGGTGATTTTCGGGGGTCAGCGATTTTAGAAAAACTTTTTGGGCTTTTCTACGTCTATTGAGTAGAGGTTGATTCCAGAGTTTCAACATTTTTTGAGGAGGGGAACAACCCCAAATCCTCACTTGATTCCAGTAGTAGCAGCAGCACAACAATTCTCCAGCAGCTTGGACGCAGTTCAGAGAGAGGCCATTTCCTTACCATTCTGAGTGTATTTCTTCACTTGCCTTGTGCAAGTCGAGGTGCTATCTTTCTGATCACCTCCTGTACTCTTTCCATTACTCAGTATAATAAAATGGCTTAGCGTTTCTCTCTGCATTTCTTGAGTATCTGCTTATATTCCATGTATACATTATTGTATGTTGCACTACTGTTATTTTTATCTCTTGAACTTCCCGGCTACTATATCACTTGTGAGTTTTTCTCCTATACTCTTAGACAGAGTCTGGAAAGGGCCAGGGAGCCTCTAGATCTCGTCCTCTTTTCAGAGGCGACATATTTGGTAAACGCCCTCCCAGTCCATCTTTGGTTGGAGTTTGCTTGTGTTTGAGGGATATCCCTGAAAATGGATATTACATTGGTATCAAAGCATAGATCTAGCTCAGCCCGTGGAGCTAGCAGTCTATGACACTGGGGGAGAAGCCCTACATATGTTATAGAGGTAGGAAATATAGAGATACTGAGCGTAGGTTGGAGAACACCTACGGAGAGGGAGATTGTGTTCGAGTGGTGGACACAGAACAGGGGGAGCCTGTGGTGAACACAGAACAGGAGGAACCTGTGGTGGACGTAGAGTGGGAGGATCCGATGGCAGATGAGGATGGGAAGAGATTTGCGGACATGCTCCTCAAATCAGTGCAGGATCTATCGAGGCAGATCGAGGTGATGGGGCAGAGATTCACGGCGGTGGAGGCTAGACAGCGTGAGAATCCACAGGTTTTCCAGGTTGGTGAGGGATCGGGTACATCCCACCATTTGCTAGAGCAGGGTGCCACTTAGCGTGATACTACTCAGCAGATGGCCTCACATGCCCTACACGCTCTACCATGCCCACTTTCCTAGGAGCAGACACGGGGGTCGGAGCCCAGAAGGAGGCAGAGGCCGGTCATATGGGTGATTGTTTTGCAGAGTACTAGGCCTATGGGCAGGAGTTCAGGGATGCTCTCTCATTTAGAGATTTTGTTAAGCTCCAACGGGATAGTAGACCTCTTGACCATCATAGAGGATACCGGCATTATCATGATGGAGACACCCACCGCACAGCTAGTAGATTCCACTTGCCTATGTTTGATGGTTCATCAAACAGTTCGGCAAAGTCTTGGGTGGAGAAGTTGGACATCTATTTCCAACTTAACCAGATGTTGGAGATAAAGGCCATCAAGGTGGCGACATTACATTTGGATGGTGAGGCCCAGGACTGGTGGTTCCATGGGATGGTTACACTCGGACACTCCACAGTGACGACATATGTCGAGTTCACTAGGAGATTGATAGAGAGGTTTGACCGGAGGGATCTGGCTCAACACTTTGTTGAGCTGACGAGGCTCAAACAGACCGAGAGCCCAGAGACCTACATTGCAGACTTCTTGAGGGTTTCAGTGATGGTGCCAGATCTATTCGTGACACGAATGATCTACATGTTTGTTGAGGGGTTAGTAGAGCCACTTCGGGGTCTATTTAGATCCACTAGACTAGCCACACTCCAAGATGCTATTAGGAGGAATCGGGAATTAAGGATGCCTTACCCAAGACCTAGACACCTTACCCCCAGAGACATGTTTTCCAACCTAAGGAGAAGGATGTGCAGATTCCGCCTCCAAAGGGGAATCTACGACGAGCACATATTGATGATGATGCCAGGATGGAGCTGAACAAGAAGCGGTTGTGCTTTACCTATTAGGAGCCGTGGGCCCCGGGACATAGATGTGCTGCTGGCAAAGCACAGAGCAGCGGGGAAGAGGATGAGGAGGATGATGTGGAGGCAGGAGATAGTCATGCCGCGCAGGATCCTTTGCCACCTCCACCAATAGCAGCAGGTGGTGCAGCTTTTGCACCTACCGGAGGGGCCCTTGCAGCATTGCAAGGAGTTCCTAAGTATTTAACGCTGCGCGTACGGGGGACAGTACGTGGCCAACGAGTATTATTTTGGTTGATAGCGGGGCAACCCACAACTTCATCAATGCATAGATGGTTGAGCAGAGAGGTATACAGACAGAGAGCTTCGATGGATTATCAATTTTGGTCCCAGGAGATCAGACCATGGTGTGTGCTCGTTATGTCCCAGAGTTATCAGTGACGATGGGCACCTACACACTGACTGACCACTTTTTCGTGGTCAATATTCCAGACAACAACATGATATTGGGTGTTCAGTGGCTTATCACTCTAGGGAAGGTCACGACAGATTGGAAGGCCCTAGAGATGGAGTGGGATGATGAGAAGACATGGAGACATGAGAAGGTACGGGACAACACACATATCCGCCTCAGATTGTTTCGGCTCATCGGATGGAGGCAGTCTTCCCAAAGGGAGACATAGAGTGGGTAGTGGCGCTGCGTGCATCAGAGGCAGGGACTATAGGGCAGATGGTGCACCCAGAGATACAGTCCATCCTTGACCAGTATGCCACAATGTTTGGGGAGATTCCGCCGGGACAGCCACCAGACCGGGGGTTTGAGCACACCATTGAGCTTGAACAGGGAATACAAGCAGTGATTACTACCCCCTATAGGCATCCCAAGGTCTATCGGGATGAGATTGAGCGGGCCATTCAGGAGTTGCTGGCTCTTGGGCACATTCAGCCGAGCACGAGTCCTTTTGCTTCTTCCGTGGTGTTGGTGAAGAAGAAGGATGGCACATTGAGGATGTGCATTGACTACAGAGCCCTGAACAAGAAGACCCTGAAGAATAGGTACCCCATACCCAGGATTGATGAGTTGATGGATGAGTTGAGAGGAGCACAGTTCTTCTCAAAGATTGATTTGAGATCTGGGAACCATCAGATTCGCGTGAGGGAGTAGGACATTCCCAAGACCGCCTTCAAGTGTCACTATGGGCACTTTGAGTTCTTGGGTGATGCCCTTCGGGCTAACCAACGCCCCAGCTACATTCCAGTCTTGCATGAATCACATCTTCCGCAGTCACTTAAGGAAGTTTGTGTTGGTGTTCTTTGATGATATCCTTATTTACAGCAGGACTTGGGAGGAGCATCTCCAGCACATTGAGACAGTGTTGTGCATCTTGGAGGAGCAACAATTCTATGCCAAGCTCTCCAAGTGCGAGTTTGGGTTGACGGAGATGTACTTGGGACACATCATAGGGGTGGACAGAGTGAGAGTCCACGAGGAGAAGATTAGGGCCATTAGAGATTGGTCGGAATTGATGAACGTGACAGAACTTCAGGGATTCATTGGCATTTGTACTTACTACTAGAAGTTCGTCAAGAGTTTCTCACAACTTGCTGCACCCCTGACAGATCTGACGAGGAAGGGGGCATTCAGTTGGTCGGATACAGCGCAACGAACCTTTGACAGGCTCAAGGAGGTTATGAGCAGCTGCCGAGTGCTTGCATTGCCGAATTTTTCGCAGCCATTTGTTGT
>APFE031733537.1:0-12459 GCA_000404065.3 Pinus taeda
TCGACACTAATGGAACAAGTGCAGGTGAAGATTTTTGATAGTCAACCAGTGGATCTGGGCAGTAAAGACTAGGAAAAACAAAATCTAAAGGGAAAAAATGGATAAAAATGGAATTTTCTCAATTTTAACAGGGTACGCAGGCAGTCTGTTTAACCAGGTGCGCCTACGCTCTGTGTACAAAGATACAGTGCATACAAGTACTCACTGTGTCTAACGTAGAGGGTGCGTACTGCTGTAAAATGAAGAAAAACTAAAATTAAACTAGACTCTAAGCTAATCCACCCAAAAACACAGTCAAGCAATCAAAAAACAAAAGAAACAAGACTCTTTTCAGATCAAAGTAATACTCAAAAGAAAATCAAGCACATCAATGGATTCCCCAGCGGAGTCACCAATTTGTCATGCGGAAAGAGTTATTTTTGCGGACAAAACTAACCTCCCTAGGAGTCTAAGACTCTCTAGTGACAAACAGAACAAGTAAGAGCAATCATTCTCTAAATATACATTATCTTATGAGAAACCAAGTGTTTTTCGATCCTACCCCAAGTCCAACGCTTGTTGCAGCAGTCCAGCCTCGTCGATCCAGATGAGCTCCTCCTTCACTTTGAAACCTGCATACACTAACAATCAAACGATTACATAACACCTGAATATTCCATAAAACAAAACATATTCAACATATAGACCAAGGAGTATATGAAACAAGTCATTAACAACAAATCATTGAGAAGAATGGACTTATTTGTATTAAGGAAACAAAAAAGAAACCATTACAACCTGAGCCTTGGTGTTGTGCAAGTTCCTCCCAGGGTCCAGCAAGAGTTTTCCTCTACTTTGACAAGCTCACCCACTTCCAAATGAAACAAGAAAGGATGGTAATCTCTCCTCACAAGCTTACAATGGAAGTCCTAATTCCAGCAGCACCTACCCTTTGGAATGTTCAGCTTTCAACCTCCCCTCCCTTGGCTCAATGCATGTATTTATAGTGTTCTAGAGGAAGTTATTCAGTTCCAACATCAATGGGATACTCCCTCTTTTGGATGGGGTAGCTCCTCTCTTGATGGGATAAGTTCCTCTATCATAGGGATGCATGGACCATCTGGAGGCGCTCAATACACGTCAAACACTCTTCTAGAAAGCTCTAGAAGTGACCACAAGTAACTTTTTTAAGATGAAACTCGTGCCTTTTGACCTTTATAGGGGTACGCACCCATACCTTGGCTTAGAGAGCGTACAAGTACGCAGGTACAATGAGCTTGGGATGCGTACACGCAGGCAAGGTAGAGAGAACCTGTGTACCCAGAGATAAACATGTTTTTTAATTACTTTCTCTCTTTTTTGAAGTTTGACATGAAGAGCAGAGGTATAAGGCTTGACAAGGAGGATAACATGACTATTGATGGAGCCATATTAACTGCAGATAGTCATGGGAATAAATTTCAGTGTAACACCTCGGATCCTCATGATAAACCATTTCACTCGACATCAGAAGATTTACGACCTCATGCTTTAGGGGGAAACTATTATATACATATTTGGGCACTGTAACCCCAATCATATATGTCGATAAACCAAGGGCTCTTTAACCCCTTAAAGTGTTGTTTCATACCCTAAAGGATCATGGTCAACTGATTAAATCATTTCCCAGAAGTTCCACTTGAAAAATCACTCAAAACTAGCCAAAAGTAGACCATACTGACTATTCCATGGTCAAGGTGCGATGCATACTGAAAGAGCCTTCTGTGGGGTGCGATGAGTGAGAAGAGACAAATGGCAGAGACAGTTTTCTAAGTGGATGCTCATAGATTCTTCTAGAAACTTCTCCTGTGACACTTGCCTCTCTAAATTCACCTAGGGATTAGTAAGAGATCAATAAAATCTCCAAGTGGAACAAAGAACTATCAATGGAATGACACTAATCAAAAACCCAGAGCTAACTCACCCCCTTGCAAGACATCTATATATGGATCTCTCATCTGAGAGATCTAGAGGATGGAATTTTGTATTTTGTAAGGAAGTTTTGTTGGTTTCTCTTTGAGAAGGAACATTGTATTGTTGGGTGATCTTGCTTTTCATGAGGTGAAGAGGGCTTTGATGCTAGGAGGATGATGCTGGATTAGACAGTTGGGTTGTAATCCTCTCTTATACTATTAATAAATTTATTGGAGTTTTACTCCATATAATCGCATATTTGTGAATCTTTCTATTTGTGAATTCAATTGTATGGTCAATGTATTTCTGATTCTTCATTGTTTATGGTATTATAGATCAATATGCTTTGATGTTGTTTTGTTGCTTTTCCTCTACAAGTATTCTCTAAAGCAGGACAAGTAGGAGAGGAGTGGAAAGCTCTATCAAGGGAGAGAGGAAACAAGCAAGGAGCCAAGCGGAAGATTCAGGTTGGTACTCCTTGCTTCTCTCTTATCTATCATACATAAAGGAAATCACAAGTTTCTTTGATTGTTTGTTTCTAAGATAGCTACATGTCTTAGTGGGACTAGCAGATCGAAAAGACACTAGTTTTCCTGGAAGCACGGGGCCTTGGCCTTAGCCTCTGGTCACATAGATCAATGGTAGCTATGACCAAGAGCTAGCTACAAAAAGAGGGCTTACTTGGATATCATGCCCCATAGGTTTTAATAATGCATGTAATTTGTTTTTGGGGATTACGTAATATGGTGCATCATGAGTAATGAATTGTTAAGTAATGGCATTATTCACATCTACCAAGGCTATCAAATAATGCCCTTGGGATATTGAAGTATCATAGAATTGGGGAACTGGAGGAATGAAGTCATGCTGACATGCATCACCCAAATATAACATTTTTGACATGCCAATTATACACATGAGTGACACATGGAACACATAGGTAGTTCCACATGGAAGTGAACATGTTATCATGTGGCACATGTAAGAGGAAATATCATATTTTTCCATGTGTCAGGATATGATTGGAGAGTGAATGTATGAGGTGGCATGTCAAGTTGGTCACTGATCTATTGGCTTTTTGATGTTTTATAGTGATTTTTAGTTATAGTGGAAATTCCAATGACCAAGAATTTCCATATTAAATATTTACATATTGGAAAATATGGAGGGTTAAGCCCATATCGAAGTATTGACATATGTATGCCCTTATCAACATATTTGTGTATCAAACATCAACATATCGAGAGCCCCTGGAATGGATATATTGGCATGTTAGCCTTATAGTCCATATTTGTGGCCAATTATATTGGCATACGAAAGTTATAGAGTAGAAATATATCACCATATTAAAATCCTTGGCCCTTTGATATATCACCATATTAGAGCACTAGAAGATTTGGAAAGTGTGCATGTATAAAACTCTTGATATGGCAAGGGTTGATATGATGTGTGGGATTGGAGATGTGGACTAGTAAGGAGGCACTACATGGCCAAGGGAGCCACATGTCATGTATAGGTGATGATGTGGCCATTAACAGGGCATAATTTTGTGTCCATAGCCTAGATTGAGATAAAATTGATATCACCTAAAAGTTCTTGATGAGCCGAAGATGATGGTGGTATGAAAAATGTCATTTGAAGTAATGGAAGAAAGAGGATTTTTATATAACTCCATATTCATAAATCACCTTGAGTATTGGGTCTAATTACACCCCAAAACCTAATATGGTTTTAGGGGGTTGGGTTTGTTACAATGAATTATCCCCTTCATATTTTTATGACACTAAAAGAGAAGAAAATTAAGCTTGATAGTGCCTTTTCTATTTAGTTTTACTAAGCCTGAAAAAGAGTTATGACTATACTTGATTTCATGTATTTTTCATGAGAATTTTTAATGAGTCTGAAAAAGAGATGAAAGTGTACTTGTGTCCTTTTCATATTTAATGAGTGTGAAAATGGATGAGATATTTCTTGCCAACTTTCATCATGACTATGAGTAGGAAATGACAAAAACACTTGATATTTTTAGAGGTTTAACGAGCTTGAAAAGAATAGAAAAAGATACTTGGGATTTTCATTTTTTAATGAGAATGAAAGGATCAGTGAAAGAAATCTCACTCCAAAGAGATGAGTGGCATCATTATATGTAACTAGTTTTGAGGCTGCCAAAACCAGCTTAGGAAAACCAAGAAAGTAGAGGTGAAGCACCTCACAAAGTAATCCCTCTCATCGCAATGGTAATTACTACATATAGCACTAAATGGCAATGACTCTTTGAATTTCTTGCGACGAGAATTTGTAGCTATAATAACAAAAAAGAGCTTTCGCCAAACATTGAACATTTTGCGGTCGTATTTTTGACATCTCCTTGATTGTCAAAAGTTTGACAATTGTTGTCATCACAATTTTTTGTGTCGTTATTTAGATGAACATTTTCATTGTATTGGGGCATCAAAATTGTGATGTTTAGATATCGAAATTGTGACATTTAGTCATTAGAAATTGTAGTGTTATGGCATCAAAATTTTGACATTTATACATCAATATTGTGATGGAGTTGGCATAGGAATTGCAACATTGGGGTGTCAAAATCGAAACATTTATACATCAAAATTATGACTTGGTTGGAAATTAAAAAGGAAAAAATCAACTCCCAAAAATGTGTTTAACCTTATGTTAATTTTGGCTAAGAACATTGAATTAGGATTCAATAATTGTATCCATGTACTCCCAAATCTTCGAACACAATCATAATAACCTCTGTTGGAGGAACATCTGAAGGAAATGGCCAATATTGGCTCTATGGATAAGGTACCTGTTGATAAATAGAGCTTGGATGTTGAAATTCATGACCATAAAATAGACCCTGGATGTTGAAATTTATGACCATAAAAAACATTATTTGTGTTGAATGATGGAATCAACGTCCATCCAGGGCTATAAAAGTTATGAAGAGGATAACCACCATAAAATGATGGATAAAACGAAGGAAAACCCTTATGTTGAAAATCCTGCAAGGAAATTATAAAACCATAAAACCTTCAAAATATGCACCAGGTATTAAAATGTTATTCATATCTTTAAAATCATCTACCATTAAAATGACATAACTCTCTTAAATTGAAAGTGTGAAAGCTTTGCTAGATGTTGATTCTACAGAAATTATTTGTAAGTAACAATCAAAGACAAGAACTGATTCTTGCTGGTAAATGATATCCAATTTCATTTACAAATGTACAATGTTGATATCCATCGGTCTCTATTACATATGGATTGTATCCTGCAAAATTCGGGTACAAATTATATCAGTAGCAAGGCGGAAAAATGCATCCATACTCATTTTAAATTTTAAAGAAGGTACCTTACCTCCATATAAATATACTTGTGTAGCAAGAAGACCATTCATAAAAGTATAAGCTGAAGAGATAACTCTTATAAGCATTTTCTATATTCCACATTTCAAGTGTGCCCCATCTTGCACTTAGCTTGACTCATATTATATAGTCATTCATTTAAGGAGATAGATGTTTCTGCAATCAACTTCCAAAACAATAGAGTGAATTGATTCTCAATAGAAATCAGCCCTTAGTTTCTTATGACTCTATGGAAGTGTTAAAATTGTGTTTATATGTGAAAATATAGTTTAAAAGTTGACAAGCCAACTAATGTTAGAGTACATATTATATTATGATGATAGGTCATGAGTAATATCAATCTATTAGTAGAGACATTGTTCAACTTCTAAAGAGCCACAAATTTAACATTAACCTAAAGTCACAATTCTTGTTTTAGTTTTAAGTCCCACACTATCATCTATATGTCATTACAAGTTTGAGATTTAAGGTTATGTTGTTAAATCCTTATATGTGTCATTTTTATTTTTTTGTAGATAAAACATACACTCATATCTTTGCAAATTATGATGACAATGTTCATAAATTATAACATTAAAAGGAAGTAAAAATAGTATACTTTGGTTAAATACATACCAAATGTATGCCTTACAACTTTCTTGGTCTCTTTGAGCTCTTGTTCTATAATATGAAATTTCAATCTTTTGCACTTGCATCATTTCTATAAACTAACGACAATAAAAAATAAAATTCAAGTAGTTAAAATAAATTAAAAAGGCCTAAGAAGACCATACATCCCCATTTATCAGTTTCTCTTCTACATCTTGGAGAGAGATACAAGAACTCAATAGCATAAAATGAAAAGAAAAGTAGAATAAAAGAGTAAATATTAAATCAAACTATTATTTCAATGAAGGATTTCATGTTTCCATAGCTAGAATTTGAATCCAATGCATCTTCAATAAACGGAAGGAAAATAGAAAGTTCATAAAAAGACCTTGGTTTTTCTATGATTTTCCCTTCAAATCTGTTAATCGTCTCCTCTGAAAGACCTTGGAAACACGCTTAATACTTCAGAAAGAAAACAAGTTTTGAGACAAACTATATTTACCATATTAAAAAACAATTCAATTTACAAACAAGTCCTAGTGACATACTCCAATACCACCATGAATATATATGCTCATCATAGGATGATGATGTCTCTCTAAGATACATTGATGATACTTTAAAATTGTTCTGACTTCACATTTTGATAGATGAATTCTGGTATTTTTGGGTTAGACTTATTTGTATCCATTGTGGACAAATATTTTTGGTTGGGCCAGATAGAATACTATATGGCATATAAAAATGCAATTTTGTTTTGATCAATAAAATTCCTGAAATTTTTCTATGGAAAAAAAAATTAAAATAAAAAATCTATGGAAAAAAGGGAAGAGATATGATAACATTAAAATGTAAAAAAATTGAACACATCAAAATGTAATTTTAATATTATTTGCTACAATTCAGATACACAATGGTTCATCTAAAATCACTAATACAAGTAGTGGGAAATCATTCCATGTTTCTTCCTAAAGATTTTTATATGGTTTCCATCTCATTTCTCATGCAGATCAAGTGTCCATTATGTAGCAAATTAATATTGATCAATGTGAAATGTACAAATCGCCATGTCCATATATTTTTACCCTCTGTCAGTATGTTAATAAGAATGGCTAAAAGTGAATCAGTGGTGAAGGTGAACATCAAAAGAAATGATAGAATATGAAAACAATAAAATTTCTTGAAAATATTCCACCATAAAGACAACCTATTTATAATGTAGAATATTTAATGTTGGGAGAGAGGAGGAGGAGAACTCGATGAATCCCCAAAGATGAGAAATACTAAATTGAAATGAAAAACTAGTAAACCAACAACAATGAATGAAATGAGGAAAGAAACTATGAAAATTAGGTATGTCTAGATGAAAGTAAACACATAACCAAAGAAAACAGGAAGACCCTACTTGCTAAGTCACCTTGTTCAAGTTCAACAAAAAATTCAACAGTGAAAATTTTGGTAATAAAATTTGGCATTAAGTTTGACATATTCCAATATTTGAAAATTTTAAAAATATATGTAATAAAATTCAAGTTTGGAAATTCATGCTTTTGGGTTGCCTCCAGTGCATGAAGATGATACGATGAAGGAATTATTATGCTCTATTAGGACTTTTCCTTTAGAGGAAACCACTGTAATAAAATAAAAGTCATACTTCATTTCCACAAGTAACGTTAGGCTTAACTCAATCTTATTTTTCAAAATTTGATAAATCTCTCTTGGTAGGTAACTTTGAAATTGATTAATCCACTATATCCTCATGGTCAAATCAATTAGCCCACAATTGTGTCATGTAATCTAGTTTCCAACAAATTCACAAGTCTAGAACTACAAATTCACAATTATGTTTATCTCATCTTTTAGCTCCAGACCCCTTTTTCTTGTAATATTGGCATTGATAACATCTACATCTCAAAATAAAAAACAACAAAATTGTAGGTTCTTGTAGGTACTGGTAAACTGTAGGGAAAAAAATGGGAAGGAGAATCAAATCTCAACCAGGATAGTAATAGATTATATCACACTCTCTTAGGTACATTAACTACTTGCATGATATGTTGGAATCATCATTTTACAAGTCTATTCTTCCCAGATTTCTTTGTAAAGCTCAGATTTAGACTAGTCATAGGAATTATGAATAAATAAAATGTTCGAAGTAAGTTGGACATAAGATGATGGTAGTTATGATACATTGGTCTTCCTTAAAATAACATACTAGGCCAATTAAGAAACATCACCCTTAGAATTTCATGTCAAGATTGAAGATTCCATTGAACTATGCAACAATTTCTATTGTCAGAAACTTCCGTTAGTCCTCTACTAGAAGATATGCATAGGAAAAATAAATAAAACATTACTCCAAAGGAAATAAAATAAAGATTGAGTTTTTAACTGTAGAATTATGCTCTCCATGCATTTCCTCTGAAATTTTTCTTTCCACCCTAGCTCATGGTGAAATACTATTTCAAGATTCCATTATTCCATATGCACTTATGTTTGGATATTTATAGGCATTTATCAAATAAAACAGAGTCCTAGGGAAACATTCCAATAGAAATTTTGAATCAGTGAGATAATAGAAGGAAAAGCTTCCCTTTCCTTGCTATATAGTAAGTCCCTGAAGAATCTTCTTCCCTTCTAGTGCAAGCAAGTGTCCCAAGACTATAGGTTTCCTACTTCAAATGGATTGAGGAGAGAATTTGGCTCAAACTATCCATGAGAAACACTAACACAGTTATAGGCTTTAACTGTGTTTGGTTTAACTATTGTGGGCATTATATCCATCATTTTCCCCTAAAAACCATCCCATTTCCTCTCATTTCTCAGTAACAAGTCCCCAATTTCTCATAAGCTCTTACTAGCCATGACTCCTTGTTGTTTTCTCCTCATTTTTAGGAATAACAACATTGATTTTATGCACATTCCTCAATGAAAAAGGAGAGGAAGAACATTCAAATGGGAGAATGGAGAATGCTCATGTTTTTAATGGAGGAGAGTATGAATAATCCATGAATGAATGCGAATAATTGTTTTCCCCAACATAGTGCATCAAGGAAGTTCACTTTTCCCAAGAAGCATGGTGAAATATTTAAAGGACCACTCAAGTCAAATATTGATGGGAAGTGTTTGTGAGGAAGCCTAGGCAAGGAAGGTTGTACTTCAAAGGAAAAGTATCAAGTCAAATAACATATGCATCCCCTTTCTTTTTCCCCTATTGTTGTAACATGGCCCCCTGTTGGTTCTCAACTAACCATTTGGGTGGATATTACATTATATGTATCTCCTTTTATTCCTATTGTTGCATAAGCAAGCAATCCATGGAGAAATTAACAACGATATTGTAATCCTAACCCATTTATAGGACTATGTGTATTCGATAGTAGAAACTTCATCTTGAGCTCCTTACTAGGAATATTTACAATGACTTTGCATTATTTACAGAACAGGTCATGTAATTCTTCACATGGCTTGACTCATGTCACATAAATCCATTCAAATAATGTGTGATTTAAAGTATTATAATTTTGATATTGAAACAATGGTATTACAATGTAGTGTAGTTTTTAAAGTATCCCGATTTTCTTTAGATCCTTACTAAGGGTTGAGCTTAAAACTAATATTACACTAATTAGGAAAGATGATAGATCCATTTATCCTGGGGTCGATCTATCTTAAAGACACTATTTTGTCCTTGAAATATATATACCATTTTAAACATGTACCATTTCACAATACCATGTGATATTAGAATATGAACACTTGACATTTCCTAGTGAAATTTTTAAACATGTGCCATTTCACAATACCATATGCACTTCTTGATTCTAGGTGGCAAGAATCACATTAAATGTCAATGTTTTCTTTTGAATGTTTGTGTTTGTATAGTTAAGTGCAGACCTTAAAAGCGTATATACGATAGCTATCTGTTTATCCCAGTCCAAGTTGCCTTGTAATGATATTGTACCACCACTTGATTCTATAAAAGAGTTACAATCAATGTAGTACCACAAAAAAAGATCATTTCATAAGAAAGGGGAAAGAAAAATTTAGGAAAGATTATCAGACTATGTAGCAGATATCCTAGTCTTCAATCGCCAAGCAATCATTGAATAATCTAGGAATAAATATTCTAATGTCCTATTGTTGTTTTGTTGACTTCAATAAGGCCTTTAACTTTGTCCCTAAGACAATGGTTCTCTAAGATATATTTGTAATATCAATGGTTCCAAGACTCTTATCACTACTATTATGGCACTATACGGGACGCCGACACTATATTTTACCTTATACATAACATGAATGATCTCTTAGGATTCATTCAAACCATTTTTAGGGAACTATGTTCAAGATGCATGTATTGACACAATCATTAAACCATTTCTCTCCATGGCTTGGATATTTGGGAATGCAACCTTAGGTAAGACATTTGAGCTTTTGTTGAAACATCCCATACCCTATACTCCGAAGTATAATTTCACTATTAACTATTCCCAATGCATTTTTAAGGCTAAATTTGTGGCTCACACATTTTAACACTATACAGAACATGCATGATCACTTAGGATTCATCCATACTATTTTTAGGGCACTCTGTTAAAGATGCATGTATTGACACAATCATTAGAACCATTGCTCTCTATGGCTTGGAGATTTGGGAACCCAACCTTAGGTAAGACATTTGATATTTTGTTGAAAGATCCCATACCCTATACTCCAAAGTATAATTTCACTATAACTTAACTATTCCCAATGAATTGTCAAGGCTAAATTTGTGGCTCACACCCTTTGTATGAAACATCCCAAATAGAATATTTCTTTGCGATATGAACACGATTTATTAAATTGTGGTATTTCTAGAAGAACCTAATTCCATGGCTATAAGCACAAGATATAACATACAATTTGATGGTACCTCAATCAAATACACACCTTGATGTTGTCAATTTGCAACTTTTATCACTTTATTGTAAGAGAGAAAACAATTGTCAGGCAACAAAGTCGGGGTAGCTTTTGCGATATTTGTAATTTCCTACAAGCCAATGGTTTTTCCTTACCTTACATTTTTTATATGAATTTGAATACATAGAGTATTATGTGCATATTAATCAATTACAAAATATGCAAGTTCCTACTTAAGGTGCATATTGACACAATTCAATGAAAAAATGGGTTGATTTGGCTTATTGACTTGGCAAAAGCTCAGTGAGAAAAGGGATTGAGTTGGTTTGTTACAACTAATTAGATCAATTTTCTCATCCAGGTAGTCAAGCCCTAACTTGTTGACTCAACCAAGTTAGAATCAATCTTGATCCTCATTTCAAAAAAGAGAAGTAAATTAAAAGAAAGAAAGAAAAAACAAATCTATATCACCTCTTCAAAAGTCTCCCCCACTTTATTTACCTAGTGAATGCTTATATGAATTCTATTAAGAGCTTGAATTTGACTGATGAGAAGACATAATCTGTTGTTGGAGAAAATTTCACTGTTCAAAGAGGAACCATTTGTAATCATTGTCTACCCATAAATTTGCAGATTGAAGAAGAAATTTGTCAACTTTGCACCCATTCCTATTTGATTTCCCATTTTTATCATTCTAACAGAAGTTTCTGTGGTTTCTAGGATTTATAGGTCTTGTAAACTTATGAATTATTAGGGCTTTTGAGCCCTAGATTTGATTAACCATATTTAATCTTCCCTCTTAGAAAACCTTAGCTCTTGACAAAAGTAGTTTAGAGTTTGCAGGGCTAATAATCCTTAAACCCTAGTTTTGAAAGAATATTCTAGGGTATGTGTTAAAACCATAGTAAGGGCTGAATTGGATAAAACCTAGGGCTTGATGTTTTTGCTAAAGTAAAATCCCTAATAAGGAATGGATCATGGAATGTCCAGGATTTATGAGTAAAACACTAGAAATACAATTTTAAGAAATCATAGAAACCCTAGATTGACCGAATTGACATTATGTTCTTGTCTATGTATATCTTGCTTGGTTGTACTTGCTCGTGAGAATTGCAGGTACATAATGAAGCCTATCAAAATAATGAAAGTAAGACGAGAATGATGGTAAAGCAAGACTCATGCTTTATGATTACTCCTTGATAATGATGAGCATAATGGAAAGAGGTAGTTGTTAGTGCCCTAATGATATTGAATCTTCCAGCTATTGGAATCTTAATTGTAAATAAATTCATCTATTGTTTAAAAAAAGGGAAGCCATTGCCATAGGATAATCTAGGGAAAAAATTATTGTAGTCCATTACATGAAAACGAATTAGACTCCAAGGTGAAGAATCAATGAAAGGAGAATTATCTATGAAATAAAACCTAGAGAGTAGTATTCTATGAAAAGGAAATCTAGGTTTGGGTCCTCCTAGAGTTGTTGATTTGTTTGTTGGTGCAATTGTATCTATGTTAGGATTTTGATCCAGGTGGATATTGGTGGCCACCTGCCAAGTCCATCTGGACCCCCATCATTGTCTCTTTCAGAATTTTCAGTTTCCTTAATTATAGCACAAATTACTATTTTTAGCAGTTTTTCGGGTCCTGAACTTCCGGAGCCGTTTTG
>APFE031733540.1:0-12402 GCA_000404065.3 Pinus taeda
TAAATATGTGTTATGCTAATTTTCATTAACAATTAAAAAAACTCCTCTTTGCTTCAAGATTATAATCTCTACTAACACAGTCAACCACGTGAATGTGCGGAGATGATTTAATTATATTGATTTAATATGTTAAACGATTAATGATGTTAATGGATGTTTTTTAAAAACATATTAATTTATTAACATTAATGAAAATAAATTGTTATAGAATTTTGCATCAATCAAAATATTATTGTGGTAGAAATATTTATTAACTATAGTTATTATATTGATTTAATATTTTAAATGATTAATGATGTTAATGGATATTTTTAAAAACATATTAATTTGTTAACGTTAATGAAAATAAATTATAATAAAATTTTGCATTAATCACATTATTATTGCTATGGTAGTAATATTTATTAAAAATAGTTACTAATTATGTGTTTTCTATGTTAAAACTTTATATTATCAAAATATTTATGTTTTTTTGCAAATTTTCAAATTAACTTACTAATCTTTAGATGGAAAATGAAAAATACGAAGAAAAATAAATAAATAATAAGAATAATAATAATAATGTTGAAAATTTAATTCAAAAATAAAATAAAATTATTAATAAGATTAGTATTTATATGGTGATTTTTAATTAAATTTATACATTCTCAAATTGATTGAAATATATTTTAACCAAATAAAATTAAAGAAGAGAAATAAAAAATAGAAATCTCATTATAATTAAACATACTTAATAAATTTCAATTTTAATACTTAGTAAACATACTTAATCAATTTCAAATAAAGAAACATACAAAGTACAAGTTGAAATAAAGAAACATAAAATATACAAACTCAACTAAACACACAACATACAATTTCACGTCAATAAAGGAAAACATTGAAATATGCATATACATTAAAATATGCTTATGCAGCTTTAAAGAAAAGTAAACTCATAATATGCAAATTAAAATCTACATTATACATACACATTGAAATTCATAATTAAAAACAACAAACACGTGATTACAATTTCAAATTACATACATATATTCATAAATAAACATTCATACAACTATTCATATATAAGCAATTCAAACAAGTAAATACACAATTCAACAAAACACACGGTCAAAACCACTCACATATACATGCAATTCAACTAAACACACGATTTCACAATTTAAAATGAATAAACAAATATGGTACACAATTTGAATTCAAAATATCAACATAAATACATAAACATTTTCAAAATCTGAAAATATATATATATAGAAACTCGAATAAGTAAATATGTATCCTACTATTTTACCAAGTATATACATGCAGTGGAATATAAAATTTAAACACATACATTCACAAACATTGACAAAACCACCTACACATACAAAACTTTGAAAAAACATGTTCTCTCATGTATATGAAATTTCAGACAATGCCTAGAATACAAATTTAAATACAAATTTAAATTTTTAAATATCAAACACCAAATACGAATTCAAATACAAAAACACATAATATACAATTCCAAATAAAGAAATACACATCATACAATGTCAATGTCAAGTCAATTCAAAGAGAGACATTCAAACATGCCATCACAACATTAAATAAGCTAACACACAATATACAAAGTAAAACTTGTGCACTATTTGCGTTCTAAAATTAATTACAATCACAATTCAATACAACAAACATACTATTACAGTTTCAAGTCACATATAATACACACACACACACACACACATATATATATATATTCAATTTCAAATAAAGAAACATGCAAAGTACAAGTTGAAATAAAGAAACATACAATATACAAACTCAACTAAATACACAACATACAATTTCACGTCAATAAAGGAAAACACTAAAATATGCTTATGCAACTTTAAACAAAAGTAAACTCATTGAAATTCATAATTAAAAACAACAGACACATGATAACAATTTCAAATTACATACATATATTCATAAATAAACATTCATACAACTATTAATATATAAGCAATTCTAACAAGCAAACACACAATTCAACTAAGCACAGGGTCAAAACCACTCATGCAATTCAACCAAACATTTTCAAAATCAGAAAAATATATATAGAAATTCGAATAAGTAAATTTGTATCGTACTATTTAAACAAGTATATATAAGAAGCTAAATTATATGTATATACTCTTATCTAATTATATAAATATATAAAATAATACAATATAAAAAGCTTTAAAAACCAATGAAATAGAAAAGGGCAAAAAAAAAAAAAAAGATTCGAATATGAAGGGCTTGTTAATTAGAGAGATACTTGGCGCCTTTCAATGCATTGTGGAAGATTGTATAATTTGTAATTTTGTAAAAAAAACAAAATTAAACCTTTTCCAATGTAACTGTGTTTTGGCTTAAATACAATTGGGAAAAGTGTTATAATATGAATGGATGATCATTGAATTGTAAGATAACATGCTTCAAATATAAATCTTGTAGAGTAAATGTGTGTTAAAAAATGTCTTGTGATGCATATGAGTTTAAAGAAATATGGTCAATACAAACAAGAAATACTACACTAGTCAAAGAAGAATGGTGCCCCATCCCCCTTGAGCACTTGGAAGGAGTATTTTGAACCCCTTCCATAAAAATAACTTTATCAATAATTGTGTGCATAATTCTCGTAGAATATTTGAGAAAAGAATAGTATATAACTACATCAATATTTACTTTGGGAAAAACACTTTTCGCAAGAATAGAAGGTGAGGTCGTTCCTGTAAGTAGATTTGCGTGCAATACAACATAAATATTAGAGAGAAATATATATTTTTAACAAAATATATCGAAAATCATCAATTTCTTTTTTATATAAAAATAATAATCATTTACATTGCATATATAAATAATGAAAACAAAAATGATCAGTTTCTGTTTTATATAAAAGTAATAATCATTTATATTACATATATATACAATGAAATCAAAATTATGAATTTATTTTTTATATAAAAGTAATAATGATTTATATGGCATATATAAATAATGAAAACAAATTTACCTTCCTTTCAACTTTTCCTAAGCGCATATGTAAAACAGTTATTTATGAGTCATTCCTAGAAACAAGCCTGCAATAATATACACATCATAAATAAATAAACAAATATTGTTATTTATGGAATAATCCAAAATATAATAAGCATAATTTAAATAAAAATATATGTGTAAAACAATTATTTATGAGTCATTCCTAGAAACAAGCCTGCAATAATATACACATCATAAATAAATAAATAAATAAATATTAATATTCATAAAATAATCCAAAAAAAAATAATTTAAATAAAAATATATATGTAAGATAGTTATTTGTGAGTCATTCATGAAAATAAAATAAATAAACAAATATGGTTATTTATAAAATAACTGAAAAAATAGTATGAATTATGATTATGTATCGTAATTAATGATATAATTAATTTGATTTTTAAAATGTATGAGAGCTTTTTCCAGCGGCTATGTGAAAAATATAAAACAACATATGTACAAGGCCATTTCAATTTACGTAGCTTAGACTATCTCCAAGAAAAAAGAGTAAGAATGGTAGAATTACCAAAGAAGACGAATAACTATACATATATAACTAAGAATTCCCAATTGACTCGAAAGAAAGAGGTGAGCTAAGATCAATAAAATTTGAATAAACCAGTAACTCATAGAAGGGAGTTGAGGTGTATGTATATATATTAGTAATTTGAAACTGGATATTATATATTAATTTGAACGTTCAATAAACCTATTGAAAGAAAGGAAGGGTAACCCCAAGATGATAGAAGTGGGAAGATGGTTCCATTACTGAGTTTGAGCAGAAAATAAATTCATTGGTGGGCGGGTTTAATTGACACATAACACAATACACATATACATGCGTACATGGTTAAAGTGAATCTGAATCCAAAGACATGCATGCTTACACACGTGGATAGAATTGGTATGGTTAAAATTATGGACTTGAATCCGAATCCAAAGACATGCATGCTTACACACGTGGATAGAATTGGTATGGTTAAAATTATGGAGGAGGAAACATAGCTTTAAATGTAAAACTCATTCGAATGGTGGACACATTTGAGGAGAAAACAAAGCCTTAAATCCATGTCTGGTCAATTTAATAGAACTGGTATGGTGGGCACATCCGAGGAGGAAACAGAGCCTTAAATCCATGTCTGATGCACTTGGCACAAGGGTAAAATTATTGAGGAAACAGGGGCTTAAAACGATGGCCGATGCACATGGCACAACACGTTATGGAAAAAAAAGGAAAAAAAACCACCAAACCACACGTTAAAGGAACAAAGAACACAAGACACAACCATGGGTTAATCTAATAAAGAAGAAGAGGTGTTACACAGGAAAATAAATTAATAATACAGAGACATTGATACTTGAATTCCTAGGGGATAGGATAAATTGGTGAAGAGCCACATACACAAGGGAATTATTGAGGAGGAATCAAAGGCTTAAATTCAATATAAAATGCCTAAAGCACTATGTTTAAACTAATCAAAAAGAGAGATACATATACAAATACCTGGAATTGGGATTAGATTTAATTTCTTCAGCTAAATAGGTTAGGCAACCACCTAGTTTCTTCTTTCATTCATTTTCTTGCCAATAATTTGCAATGCACCCAACAAAAATATAAGCTTATGAAATGGAATTAGTTATCGCACCAGAGCAAAGATGATTAAACACTGAAACAAAATTAAATAGAATTGAATTTGATCCATACGATTTCTTAGAGATAAATGATCTCTATAAGCCCAAAAAAACTATTAAACAACTCAACTTAAATCAACTTCCCAGCTCTATCATTCGTGCCATTCCCTTCCCTTCTATTCTAAGCCTCCTCCTCTTATAGAATATTCACATACTCAACCTAAACATCAATAGAAAATAGACCCAAAACTCAAACCACACCGACACAAGCATACCAAACTGGATATAAACATAAAGACTTAATTATAAATATATATAGGGATTCCCCAACTCCTTCCTTCAACGGCTATAAGAGTGTTTTACGGCCTCTAAATTGAGGGTTCATTTTTTATTTGTTTTTTTTTTTAACTTTTAATTCTCGTGCTTTTCTGTTTTTTGGAAACGAATGGGTTGATGCTTTTACTTTTTTTAAATTTCTATTCTTGTGCTTTCTATTTTGAAAAAGATGCCAGGTAAATGCTTTTATTGCAAGGACCATGAATTTTCCGTTAGGTTCATGGTTTTTCCGTCCACGCTGATGCTTTTGTTGCTAGGTTCATGATTCTTCCGTCCACGGTGATGCTTTTGTTTCCAAGTTCATGTTTTTCCCGTCCAGGTTGCACTAATGCTTTTGTTAACAAGCTCATGCTTTTTCCATGCTCTTTCCATCCAGGTTGGGCTGATGCTTTTGTTGCAAGTTTCATTCTTTCTCCATCCACCCAGATGCTTTTGTTGCCAGGTTCATGATTTTTCTGTCCACGCGCTTTTGTTGCCATGTTCATGTTTTTTCGGTCGACGTTGAGCGGCTGATTTGATTGTCAGGTTCATCCTTTTTGGTTGGGTGGATGCTTTTGTTGTTTTTATTCTATTTCAATTAATGCTTTTTCCGAAGGGAAAACAATAGGGTTTCGATTCATGTTTTTGCTTTTATTTATTTTTTTATTTACTCGTATTACTATATAGATGTTAAGTTTATAATTAAGTGTCTATTTATTTTTCATTTTTTATTTATTTTTCCTATGTTTGAAGTAGGGTGTGGAGGGTGTGGAATAAGATTAGAGAGTGTGATGGATATATTATGTTATTTATTTTTTATTTTATTTAATAGTTGTTATATGAAATTTATTCGATATTAATATAATATTTTATTTAAAATTGTAAAGCAATATGTATATAGGGTAAGTATCTTGATAAATTTACAAAATGTTTTTAATAAATTTTAAAAAGAGCAAGTGGAATTGTGTGTGTGAATTTTTATAATGAGGCATGCTTTTTGGTATTGATAGGAATACAACAATTAGTGTAGCCTATAAATGAAACGGTTGGAAAACTCAAATGAACATCAAAACAGTCACCTCATGATATATTTCACGTAGCCAAGCCAAAAAGAAAATATCATGAACATCTCAAAGCTCCTAATTAAATTTGTATTTAAAACTCATAGTTTATTTGTGTCTTCCATAAACTTTTTTCTATTTATTAGTGGAGTAGGATTCTTGTCCATTTTACTTATCTAGGAAAGAAACTTACTAAGTGCTTTTAGAAATGTAACAGAATATTGTTTATTAACACTAATGTAGTTGGATTTGAGATTTAACAGTGTATGATGTACTTGGGTGGATGGGATTTTTTTAAACCAATTTGTGTAAACTGCAAGTCAGATATATATTTCTATGAATTATTATTTAGTATTTACATTTTTCAACTATCACTACACTTCCATTTTTATAGGTAGGCCAGTGAAAAACATTTTTTTGTTCTTAATTTCCTAACAAGATGTGCACAGTGTAGACTACATTTTTTTAGCACGACCACTTTCCCTCTTTTGAATGGCTACTATTCTCAATGTCCCAATTTGATATGGCTTCTTGAGACTTATGATTTTTTTCCTACCCACATTTTGATTTGATCTTAGGTATGTGCTTAATAGTTTTCTCAAAGTATGCATTTGACCATGAACATTACATGTGCATAAATTAAAATCCAATTTAATTAACTTGATTGTGTGTTCCTATTTAATATTCATGAAAACTATTGTTGTACTCAATGCTCGTTCCAGACATTGATATTAAGGAAATGACCTCAGTTGGTTATAGGAAGAATGTTGGTTTAGGTATATATTCTCGAACCATTTTTGGTAATTGGTGAGGATGTCTTGTTTGTTAGTATTTTCCTCATTTTTGGGGGACTCATTTATTCAAAATGCTAGTTGTTTGAATTAAAATGAATAACTAAGCTACATTATTAGCTTGAAAAAACATCCTTTAATAACTAATGATTTCCCTTATAATTTATAAAAGGTAATGGTAACAAATATTCTTCCATACAATGCTATTAGGTTGATACTATGCAAGATTGAGTCATGATAGATTACAAATAAGCTCAAAAATTTACAATGGAGATAAAGTACAATGTTTGGTAATTTCACACAATTTGCTACATAGTGTTATAAGTTAGTTCAACGTTTACCTTTAATCGTTGATTACCCGCAACAAAAATTTCTATGTCATGACTACATATTTGCCTTACATGACATAACCTGGAATTTTGTTATATTGTCATCTTCAATAGTTAATGTGTTGCATTGAAGCATTATGATAAAATGAGTTATTGTGTTACATTTAAGCATTATGATAAACTTTTCTTCCTTGTTGTCTCAACAAGTGTTGCATACTTGTTATATCCTTTGGGTTTTATTTATTTTAATAATTTCACTATCCAATTTGACATTGAGTTGAAGAGAATCTATTTCAATTTCTTAGAATTACTTTTACTTACAAGGTATGGTAATCATACATATCTTTTTTTGGTGTCTTCACAATTAGTTGTTAGCATCTATAGACGTGTCCTTTCTTTCCTTATTTTAGGTTCTTTTTCATTGTTGAGTGGTTTTCCTTAGTAGTCTATGCTCTTTTTTCAAAACAAGAATAAAATATTTTGTTTTGAAAATAGAAGAAATGATATTTCATGCTTAGCTCTTCATAGATGCCCAATGGGAAATTCAAAACAAGCTAAAACTAACCAAAAACATACACCTTAGTATGTATTACCTTATGGTACTTATTTTAATTTTTAGTTGTTTGAAATTGCCACAAAACTAAAAATAAAAATCACCTGAGCATGTCTTACCTTATGGTACTTATTTTAATTTTTAATTGTTTGAAATAGCTCGAAGAGTAGGAATTTTCGATACAATATCCTTAACTTAGTTTTCATGAAAATTTTGCAATACTTGAAAGAGTTACATATTTAGCACTTTGACTATCCATGATGGAAAATTCAAAACTAAGAAAAATAGATATCTAGTTATGCCTTAATCATGGTACCAAATTTAATTTTCATTATGTTTCAAACAGCCCCGAGGAGTACTAGATTTTAGTAAAATATCCTTAAGTTAGTCTCTAAGAACTGAATCTCTTTTGGAACTTTTTTAGATTGTCACATCTTTAACTTTGGGATTAACCTTCAAACCTGGTATTCGAAATGAAGCTTAGTATTCGAAATGAAGCTTATTTATAGTTCTAGGGATAGAGAAGGAAAAGGTATCTCTTACTTTTCTAAATATCTTTATTGCGACTATTGTTTGACTTTATCATACCAATTTATATTTATTACATTGAGGTTAGGCTTTTTTTGTATCATTCGTTTCTAATGAGTAGATATTTGTGAAGGAATTTGGGAATTAATTAATTCATTGGAAATACTATAACTCTAAATGTAGAAAGTTGTAACATTATTTGAATTTGTATATATATATGTTTGTGATTTTGAAAATGTTTTATGTATTTATGTTGATATTTTGAACTCAAACTATGCACCATCATTGTTTGTTCATTTTAAATTGTGTAAGCTTGTGCTTAGTTGAATTGCATGTATATGTGAGTGGTTTTGACAGTGTGTTTAGTTGAATTGTGTGTTTGCTTGTTTGAAATTGCTTATATATGAGTGGTTTCCAGAATGATTATTTTCTTCTGTATTTGGGCACAAAATTGTATATTGCGTGTTTTCCTATTTGAACATGTATTTTGTGTGTTTATTTTATTCAAATTACATATATACGTGAATGTTTATATGAATGTATATTTATGAATATCTTGTCTAATTTGAAATTGTAATCATGTGTTTGTTGTATTGAATTATGAATTTCAATGTGTATGTATAATGTATATTTTAATTTGTATGTTATGAGTTTACTTTTATTTAAAGTTGCATAATCATATTTTAGTGTTTTTTTATTGACTTGAAATTGTATGTTGTGTGTTAGTTGAATTTGTATACTATATGTTTGTTTATTTCAACTTTTACTTTGTATATTCCTTTATTCGAAATTGGATATATATGTGCTTATCTATGAATATTTGTATTGTAGGTGACTTGAAATTGCAATAGTGTGTTTGCTGTATTGAATTGTGATTGCAGTTAATTTTGTAGTTTTCTTTTTATTGACTTAAAATTGTATGGTGAATGTTTCCTTATTTTCAATTGTATATTATGTGTTTTTTATTTGAATTTGTATTTTGTGTTTGATATTTACAAATTTTAGATTGCATATTTGCTCATTTAAATTTGTATTGTAGGTGTTTTCTGAAATTGCATATACATGTCAGAACTTCTTTTTTCAAATGTTTGTATGTGTGGGTGGCATTATCAATGTTTGTGAATGTATGTGTTTAAATTTTGTATTCCACTACCTTTGAAATTGTATATTGTATCTTTGTTTATTTGAAATTGATTAAGTATGATTATGAAGTGTTTTGTCAATGAATGCCTGTGTTTGTTATGTTGATTTGTATTAGCGATGAATTTTATTATAAACATGAATATGTGTATTATATATATATTTCATTAAGTCTTATCTTTTTATTGTATAATATTTGTAATATTTATTTATAATATTGAGTTTTAATTATAATGAGATTTGTATTTTTTCTTTTTTCTTTTTTAATTGTATTTGGTTAAGATAAATTTATATCATTTTTAAAATGTATAAATATAATTAAAAATCCATATATATATATATATATATATAAATAAAGGTCAATAAGTTAATTTGAAGGTTGGCAAAAAAAACATAAACATTTTGATAGCATAATATTTTAAGATAAAAAACATTATTAGTAACTATTTTTAATAAATATTAGTACCACAACAATAATAATGTCAGTAATGCAAAAATTTATCATAATTTATTTTCATTAATGTTAATAAATTAATATGTTTTAAAAAAATATCCATTAACATCATTAATCAGTTAACATATTAAATCAATATAATACCTATTTTTAATAAATATTACTACCAAAACAATAATAATGTGATTAATGCAAAAATTTATCATAATTTTTTTCATTAATGTTGATAGATTAATATGTTTTAAAAAAATATCCATTAACATCATTAATAATTTAACATATTGATGATGATGATGATGATGATGATAGTAGTTAACATCCATTGAGAACAAATTGGTCTATCGGACCTATAATTTTCTTAGTTTTTAATTGTCTGGCTCCTTGTCTTTCTTGGTGAGATTGGTGTTGTAGCTTTATTTTTTTCTCTACGGTCTTCCAACATCCTTTATCTTGCATCTCCTTCATCTCTTCTGGTTCTTGGGACATTGCTGTCTTAGCCTCGCGATCGATTGTGTTTGTCCTTTTGAAGATAGTTGGAGAAGAAGTTTGGTCTAGGAGATCTACTTTGCTGTTAAATGAATATTTATTTTGTGCGGTATTCAAATCCTCATAACTATTGATGCTTGAGTGGTCGTCAAGTTCACTTTTTTGTTGTTGGGCGGGGCTTTTTCCCTGCTTGACTTGACATTTGTTTCTTTCTTTCCCGATTTCTTGTGATTCAGAGTTTTCTCTAGAGCATTCTTCTTTGATGACACTATAGTGTTTTTTTTGTGCTCCTTCCCACCATGTAGATTAGTGGTGGTTTTTTCTAGCAGAATTTTTCTAGGAAACTTTTGGGCAATTCTTGTCTAGATGGCCTATCTCAAAGCAGGATTGACATCTGAAGAGGACACTTTCATAATCGAGTTTCTGGTTCCACACAAAGTCTTTACTTATTAGGTTTATTTCAGCTGGGAATTCGACACTGAAGTCCATTTCCACACAAATGCAAGTCATAGGTGGTTCAAGCATATTCCTCTGTTTCTAGCCACTTGCAGTAAAGTTCCCCAATTGCATTCCCAATGGTTTTTAATGAGGAGAGATTCTAAAGATGCAAAGGTAGGCTTGCCAATCTCACCCAAACTGGTGCTGAGGTTATGACTGTTGTTGAGGGATCAAATGATGGGTTACGTGGCTTCATGAATAGGCATTACAAGATATATTCAGATTCATTTCTTCTTTCTTGATGTGATCTTTCACTTCTTGAACATTTTTCTTCTTGATATGTCCTTCTATCTTCAGATTTTTAGGAGTGGTAATTCTTTTCAGTGCTTTACAAGATATGGTCAGATTCATTTCTTCTTTCTCTGGGGTTGGCTCCTGGTGTATATACTCTTCTTTTGACGTTTCTTGATCCTTTCCTTCCTCCTCTACACAATCAATGTAGAATAATTTCTTCTCACCACACTTATGACCTTTAATGTATTTGTTATTAAAATTGTAACAAAGCCCTTTTTCTCTCTTTTCTTCCAATTGTTGTGGTGTTGCTCTAAAGAAGGTGTTGCTCTTTGTATCCTTATAATGTGCTATCATTCCCTCCATGAAAATTGACCATGTAACAAGTTGTTTATGAGAACAAATCCCTTTATACCATAAAAGTTTATGCGATTCTAAATATGAAGATGCAATATATAACTTTTGTAATAGTGGTGCACCATGTAGATCAAAATATTGCTCCATCTGTAGTATCTAACTTACTGGATCTATTCCATCAAACTTCCTAATATCACCTTTTCTTGATTTCAAGAGTGCGATCTTGAAATGACTATAACTATATACTTTCAGATCTCAAAGTTCTAAAATTGTCTCTTGCAGTAGCCATCTAAGTCCCCTTTCTAATGTTGCAAGTCTGATCAGCATTTGATTCTTCAAGAAAGAGTTATGCCCAATCTCCTAAGATGACCTGATTATATAATGTTTTAGTACAACAAACTTGTATGACGTGCCGTGTGTCACTATTTCGACCTTTGGATCTGAAACTATACACAGAAAGCTACAGTCCATCCTCTTTCTGTAACTTCTTACAAAATTTCAATTTCTTGCTTAGAGAGTAAATTATGACGATTTTCCCAAGGTCACCTGTTTAGGACGTAATTTGGGAGTTTGCAAAAACCCTAACTTCCTTAGATCATATATCTGGACATATGGCGAGACACATCTAACATTCAGACACGCACTTCAGCAACATTTCTTCTCAAATGGGTTTTTGTTTTAGCTTCTAAAATGTCACAGAAAAATAGTTATAGCAAAAATACTACAATGACCTGTTTGGAGCAGCGAAACCCTAAAATCTAAAGCTTTCATACCAAATGTTATGAAACGAGCTCAAAAAAAGATAGAAAAGATAAATGAATTCCTTAGAAATAAGCCTCTTCGAGGGGGCCACCTTCTTTACATTACACAAATGAACAATTATTGGATGATACAAATGACAAGACCTCCTTTCTATATATAGGACTCTAAGGGGTCATAATATAATCAGAGCTCACATAACGATAATAATGTA
>APFE031733540.1:13293-30022 GCA_000404065.3 Pinus taeda
AAATAGATCAATTTCAGAGTATCTCATCAAGTGGAAGAACTTACCCCTTGAATATTCCACATGGGAGGATGAGAATTTTATACAAAAGCATCCAGAACTACTGAAGCGTTGAGGACAACACCTTTTTGAAGGATAGGGGCATGTTAGGTCCCTACAATACTACTGATCCCCCCATTACTATTGTTTTTGTATCCCTTACTTTTATTATTGTGCCCTTATTGTCCCCATATTGTTATTATTGTGCCCCATAGAATCCCTCTATTGTTATTTTTGTGCCTTTATATTATTATTGTTAGGTCGGCTTGGTTATATTGTGACCACATAGACTCTTATATATAGAAAGCATGTTTTGTCATTTGAATCATCTAAAAATTGTTCTTTTGTGTAATGTAAAGGAGGTTTCCCCCTTCAAGAGGCTTATTTCTAAGGCGTTCATCTACCTTTTCTATCTTTTTGGGAGTTGGTTTCATAACAATATGTTGATATACTATTGGTTACATAGATAGATACCTAAGTTATGAAAAAACATATTACTATGAAACTCATGTTATTATCGACATCCTCATCTTATTATGAATATTACTGTTCTTGTTTATATGTTGATATATTGTTGGTTTCTTACATAGTTACCTAAGTTATGAAAAAAAATCTGATTATGAACATCATCTTCTTATGAACATGGACGACTACTCATAGAATGGATTCTATCTTTTTGACGATAATATATAGTTTATTATTTCTCTTCTTAATCCTATAACAATTCTCACTATATTAAGAATTTCTTACTTAAGAAAACATTTAATACATTTATGTATTCAAGCTTTTGTGATCCATAATGAATTAAACAATGTCTTTAGGTAGAAATCACATTCTCTCATGTGATTTCTACCGAAAGACTTTGTTTAGTTTAATACATCTCACCATGTACCCTCAATTCCTTCTAGTACATTGTAATTTATTGTATTACATATTTGATTCTTCTAATACATTGTAATATTGTATTAAAAATTTAATTTATTAAAAAAAAAATTATATCTTCAAGTCATTTGTAATGACCAGACACTTTACGTAAATAAATTATTATTTACCCTTATAGGTGAATAAAATAACAGAAATTATTATTTTGTTGAAAATGATGAAAATATCATTTGTGCAAAATGGTATAATATGAATTGCATGATATATGTGTACACAGTAACTTTATGTGAAAAGTTATTTACTCTTCCTGCTTAAAGATAAAGGAAAACAGTTGCCAGCATATTAGGGGAAAAACCCTAACTGTTTTCTCTTTCCCATAGAAAAGGGGAAAGAAGAAAAGACCCGGGTTGTTGAATGAACAAACGGGAAGAAAAGAAAAGGCACTGGAGCAGAAGAAGAGGGTGCTACGTCTGGTGAGGACCAGATAGCACAGGCACATTTGTGTTTCATATTGCTGAGGCTGTGGCCGGCAAGAGAGATTGGGGGAGAGACTCAGTTCGGATGACTGGTCTCGTGGCTGGGAGGACATCAAGCATTCAATCACCTTCTACGTGCTGTAGAGGTGCAGAAGATAAAAGACAAGGATACACAGGTAAGTATCTGTAATTTTCATTAAATCTGGAAGACTAGTTATTACCCTGTATTCCTAAGAATCTGATTATAGTTGCTGTGAGTGTGGCTTTTGGGCTGTAAATCAGAACCTGGGTATTACTGAAAACAATACCGGTAATGATTAACGCCTCTGCTAGATACATATAATATATAAAGTAAGAAAAATAAACAGAGAATGAGAATTTGAACAGTGTCTTGTACTTTACTCTTAGACAAGTTAAAGTGTGCAAAATAGAGGACAGTAATTATTAGGTGCCAGAATGGAATAGAATGGCCGAACTACCTTTACCAGGTATGAAAATAGGTGTATATATATTAAAACCTACGCTATATAACAGCACCTAAAATAACCATTTATTCCTAACATAGAACTCCAGGAGCAGTGATTCATACGTTGGCAATAATTATACAAGTATTGAAAATGTGAACAAACAATACACATAAACTCGGAATGAAATTTCATTACGAAATGTAGCAGCCAAAGAGGATAGATACGATGTCTTGTAAATATATATACATTTCCAGATAAATAGAAATTCAAACCCTCGCAAGAATCATAGTTTCGATAAGGGTTATAAGAAAATAAAACTACTGTAATAGACTTACAATGTAAACACTACGAAAATAACCGCCGAACCTCATAACTGTAGAAGTATCCGGTTGGCCGCATACACAGGTGAGAACCACTTGGTAGTATGGCACCAGTATGATGTCAATTAGGGACTGAAGGTCATACCATCCGCTCGGCGGATAAAATTATTTAACATCAAAGCTAGAAGACAAATAAAGAAGAATTCGACTTGAGCAATTAACAGGTTGATCACCAGCTAATAATGAGGAGTGGTAACCCACCAAGAGTAGAGCCTTTACTAGGCCGTAACAGGCTTCCTCCTCAATTCCACACATAAACATATCATAATTATTAATAAGAGTCTGTCGTTCGGATTAGTCAATTATCAACAATAAAATGCATAAGCATCATTATCAACTCATTTATCCATGTATCATCTAACCTCCGAGAGGCGGCAAACCCAGAAAGAGTAGGGTCGTAAACCAAAACCCTCAGAACATTTCATTAAAAACAGAAGTAAATAACCAGTGTGTAACATGAGAAGACTCGGTGGCTCGTGGGGAGCGGCACCGCGCACTAACAGAGTATAAGCATATTAAACAGTAAAAATGAAATAAGATCTGTAACATGCAAAGACTGTTTGACAACTGGAGACAAACCCAATAATCCTGACGCATTAACCACGGCCATCAATAACGAGTTCATTACAATATGTTTATACTGAGAAATCGAACAGTTACAATATGGAACAAAAGTAAATGAACGCAAGCTCGCCCCATAGGTCTGAGCTTTCTGACAGGCCATAACTAAATCAAAAACCCTATGCACAAATCTACACATACGGCGACCTGGGCTTCAACCCCAAACAATGGTAAACAATGAACAGAAAGGAATTCCTGCCGAGATGAGGCCATTGCGCCAAGCTATGATAGGATTGACAAAAACCCTGATAGAGAAGAACAATATAAGTCGAACTCCAAGATTGAATCAACCAGTAAAAAGTCTACAGTGATAGAATGCTTACCGGTTTAGGGGGTTGAAGGTCGAAACCCTGAATAATCCTCAGAATCGCGGCCTCATCGGTCTGCTACCCTGCTCCAACCAGTATTAATCAAGGTAGTTAGCGTATTTACAAAGATACAGTGAACTAATACAGTAATGAAACTACAGGAAATGCGCATCACCTGTTACAGAAGGAGTTAAGGGTGAGGGACAGTGAAGGTTTCACCGCCGACCAGGCCGTCTCTAGAATTCCTCCAAGACACCGGTGAGTTGAACCAGAAGTACCCACGGTAATGGCATCCCGATCATGGCAGCGACGCCGGAGCAAAGGCTGCATCTGTAGAGCTGAAGCAACAATGCAAATGACCAGGACCGCGTGAATGAAACCCTATGTATCACACCGTCCAAGGCACATCGATCTTCCAACGTTCGATCGTTGGAAGTGATCCTGGCCGATGATCACAATGAGAATCCCGAGAGGTGGTGTGGCGGGACTGTAACATTAATGTCCCCAGCTACCAAACCCAAAGTTCAGTGATGCGGATCGATGGCGTGGACCATGGATGCCAGGTGTCACACGTAGAGCGCCTCAACCTGTCACCAAACGGTTTGATATGTACCGTATAAAGCGACCAAGGACAATCATCCGCCAGTAGATAGATATGCAGGATCATTTAATTTATAATCATATCCGTTATTATCAAAGTCAATTACTATGATGGCATTAATATATAGATGTGTAGGTAATGTAATAAAATTTTTTATTATTGTGTAATGTTAGCATATGGAGGGTTATGACATATGGTATCAGAGCCCAGATACAGTACTGTGGCCTCTGGGTAAGACAATGGTGAATGGACATTGTGGAAATGAATTTTTCTTTACTACTCGTGAATGTTTTCTTACACAGGATTCTGAGAATAACAGACATGAGGAGATCGGAGAATACACCGCGACGACCTGTAATGCGACAGGGCGTAACCGGTGCAGAAAATAACCCAGAATTGTGGGTACAACTTGGAGAGGAAGCCAGAATCACAAATCAAGCAATTCTGGAGACCGTGCAGGAGCTGAAGAATGAGATGGCTCGACTACGAGAAGATAACGCCCGATTGACAATGGAACAAGAAATTTTTTTGAAAAGTTTGTCCGACAGACAAAATCAACTACCAGTTAATCCGAGTGCGGAACAGCAAAGGATGTCAGAAGAGCAGAATCATCACATACCCCCCGAAGGATCGGAGGAGCAGGAAGAACGCTCTGATAATGCATTTGAACAGCAAACCTCGAAAAGACAAAGGGTAGAACTACAAGGGGAATTCCGTAAGATCAAGCCACCGCATTTTGACGGAGAACAAGAGGAAGCCACTGAAGCATGGTTAATCAATATGAATAAGTATTTTCAGCTTTATGAATACGATCACAATCTTAAAGCACGATTAGCTATTTTTCAATTACAAGGAAAGGCCACCTTATGGTGGGAATAAGTGAAGATCGTAAAAGGGGTTACAGAGAAAAACATAACATGGGACAATTTCCAAAGATTCTTTAAGGAGAGATATCTAACCAAATGCTTTTATTATGAAAAAGCCAGAGAGTTCCATGATCTGCGATTGGGGCAGCAGACTATGGACGAATTCATCACCTGTTTTACTTCCCTACTCTGCTACGTACCATATATAAGGGAGGAAAAGGCGAAAGTGCAGCGTTTTGTTAGCAGTTTACCCCCGTCTATGCGGGAAAGGATTGAATTTGATAATCCAAAATCAATGGATGAAGTAATCTGCAAGGCTATAATCTGCTATCAGCAAGGTAAACAGAAAGGGGAAACTGCTAGCAGGAAATGGAATGAGAAGAAGAATTTTAAGACAGTTGGAAATAACAAAGGGATACGCAATAATGGAAATAAAGGAGTTAGCAAAGGAACAAACAACAGATTTGCAGCCAGAACTACATCTAAGTTCAGATCTGCAAACGAGTCCAAGGTCAGTGAGCAGCAAATCAGATTGGACAATGAGGGGACAGCAAGACCCCCTGTGTAGTGCTCGGGTTGCGGGGGACCTCACTACATCAAAAATTGCCCACAACGGAAGGGAACTGAACAGTTATCCCAAATTCATGAAGCCTCAACTGTTGGCGAAGTGGGACGGAGCGTACCCAGAATCAATGCGGCTTTGGAGGATCGACAGGCGGAATATCAGCCAACCATGGTCGAGTTCGAGGGTAAAATTTCAAACCTTACCATATCTGTTTTGATTGATCCCAGGGCCACGTTAAGTTATGTGAACCCGAAAGTAGTGGAACGTTGTAATTTGCAATCTGTTAAATTTAAAAACCCATGGCTAGTGCAATTAGCTACTGGAGCTAAGCGGCAGGTAACCGCCAAGATCAACGACTGCTCATTTACTATAGCAGACCAGCCAATAACAGCTGACCTGAACATACTCCCTCTGGGTTCCTATGACATTCTAATCGGTATGGACTGGTTGGAGAAATACTGGTCTTTAGTTGATTGCAAAACCAAAATTATTTATTACAGAGATCAACAAGGAAACAGCAAGGAAATGCAGGGAATCAAGCGACCAGTGTAGGTTCGACCGATAACTGCAAATCAGTTGGTAAAATGTGTACGGAAAGGCTTTCAAGTGTACGCCATCCAAGTGGGTTATGCAAACTCCAAGGATAAATCTGCATCTTTGAATAATATCCCTGTAATACAAGAATTTATAGATGTGTTTCCGGAAGAAATTCTAGGACTACCACCGCGAAGAAACATAGATTTTACTATAGAGTTGGTACCAGGGGCTGCACCAGTATCACAAGCACCCTACAGAATGAGTGTGCCTGAGTTGACAGAATTAAAAATGCAGTTGCAAGAATTACTGGACAAGAATTACATCCGTCCCAGTGTGTCTCCATGGGGGGCGCCAGTGTTATTTGTCAAGAAGAAAGACGGCACCCTCCGGATGTGTATTGATTACAGACAATTGAATAAGTTGACTATTAAAAACAAGTATCCTCTTCCCCGGATCGATGAATTGTTCGACCAAGTAAAAGGCGCGACAGTGTTCTCTAAGATCGATTTACGATCAGGCTACCACCAGATCAGAATTAAGGACGAGGATATCGCAAAAACAACTTTTAGAACCAGGTATGGGCACTATGAATTCGTGGTTTTGCCGTTTGGGCTCACCAACGCCCTGGCAACCTTCATGTGTTTAATGAACTGTATTTTCCATCCCTATTTGGACCAGTTCGTGCTGATATTTATTGATGATATCTTAATTTATTCACGCACTATCGAAGAACATCACGAACATCTCCGAATAGTATTGCAGACCCTTTGAGAACATCAGTTGTACGCTAAGTTTAGTAAATGTGACTTCTTCAAAGCAGAAATTCAGTATTTGGGTCACGTAATCACAAAGGATGGAATTGCAGTGGATCCGGAAAAGATAAAAGCTATAATGGAATGGCCGGTTCCAAAGGATGTAGCAGATGTCCGATCTTTCATGGGGTTAGCTAGGTATTACAGGAGATTCGTGGAAGGTTTCTCTAAGGTAGAATTCCCCATTACTTCCCTGCAGAAGAAAGGAAAACTGTTTCATTGGACCCCAAATTGCCAGAAAAGTTTCGAACAATTGAAACACCTGCTCACCACAACACCTATTCTAAGTATAGCAGATCCCAATAAGGATTATGTAGTATGTACAGATGCTAGTAAAGAGGGATTGGGAGGGGTCTTGATGCAAGAAGGTAGAGTAATTGCTTACGAGTCTCGAAAATTAAAAGAACATGAGCAGAAATATTCTGCTTATGACTTAGAGTTGGCTGCCGTTATTCATGCCCTGAAGATGTGGCGGCGCTATCTCATGGGCCAAAAATTTTTGCTGCATACCGACCATCACAGTTTGACTAATTATTTCAGCCAACCTACCTTAAATGCTAGGCAAGCAAGGTGGGTGGACTTTCTAAGTGGCTTTGATTTTGACATAAAGCATTTGCAAGGGAAGGAAAATAAGGTGGCAGACGCCTTGAGTCGGAAAATAAACAATTTGTATGAAATTTCCTTTAGTGGATGGGAAAGTCCCTTCATGGAAATGATAAAAGAAATTGCAGATCAAGATATTGAGTATCAGCAATTGAAATTACAGATACAACAATCTGCTAAAGAAGACAGCCAACAAGAATATGAATTAGATGATGCTGGAAGGATTTACTTCAAGAAAAGATTGTATGTGCCTAATCAAAGCAGAATTAGAAATCTGATTATGGATGAATTTCATATAAGCCATTATGCAGGTCATCCGGGTTATCAAAAGATGATAACAGCAATCCAGAAAGAATATTTCTGGCCTGGAATGAAGAAAAGCATTGTTGAATACCTGGCACGGTGCTTAGAATGTCAACAGATTAAAGCGGAACATCAACATCCAGCAGGATTGCTACAACCCTTGCCAGTTCCAGAATAGAAATGGGAAATCATCTCCATGGACTTTATTACAGGATTACCCAGAACAAAAAGAAATAATGACTCCATTTTCGTGATAGTGGAAAAACTAAGGTTGCACACTTTATACCGGTGCAATCTACATATAGAGTTGCGCAGATCGCCCACATTTTTATGCAGAATGTATTCAAGTTACATGGACTTCCGAAAACAATAATTTCCGATCGTGATGTGAAATTCACATCAGCATTTTGGAAAACACTGTTTGCGGAATTAGGAACTCAATTAAATTTCAGTACAGCATACCATCCACAGATTGATGGGCAAACGGAACGGGTGAATCAGATGGTGGAGGATATGCTAAGGGCTTATTTCATGCAGCAACCCACCAGGTGGGAAGATTACTTACATCTTGTAGAGTTCGCGTACAACAACGGTTACCATACCTCAACACAAATGAGTCCATTTGAAGTTTTGTACGGTCGGAAATGTCGTACACCCACTAGTTGGGGAGGACCCGAAGATAAATTGAGTCTAGGTCCTGAGATGCTGAAGGAAATGGAAGATATGGTAAAGAGGGTACGTGTTAATTTGAAAGCTGCCCAAGATAGACAAAAGAATTTCGCTGATCGAAAGAGAAGGTTTAAAGAGTTTCAGGTTGGGGACCACGTGTACATTCGAATTCAGGCCAAAAGAAGTACTTTGCAGTGGAGTGGATGCGCTAAATTGGCACCCCGATATTGTGGACCCTTTCAAATTTTAGCAAGGGTTGGACCAGTAGCTTACCAACTGGCCCTGCCAAGTCACATTCGAGTCCATAACATGTTTCATGTTTCTATCCTAAAGAAATATGTGTATGACCCTAAGCATGTAATCCGATGGCAGGAGATTCAGGTGGGTGATTGTCATGATAAAATTCAGTAAAAAAATTATACATGGAAAAGGAAACTAATTCAAAGAATTGTGTGTTGCAGGTCGAACCGGAAGGAGAGGTTCTGGTCGAACCACTGAGCATTCTCGACCGGAGAGAAGTGCAGCTGTGGAAACGAGTTATTACCCAAGTTAAGGTACAATGGCGACATTTTGGGCCTGACGAAGCCACTTGGGAAGATGAGGAATTGATGAAAAGGACCTATCCCGATCTGTTCGGATCTGTGAGACATCGAGACGGTGTCCAATATCAGGGGGAGGAGATGTAATGACCAGACACTTTACGTAAATAAATTATTATTTACCCTTATAGGTGAATAAAATAACAGAAATTATTATTTTCTTGAAAATGATGAAAATATTATTTATGCAAAATGGTATAATATGAATTGCATGATATATGTGTACACAGTAACTTTATGTGAAAATTTATTTACTCTTCCTACTTAAAGATAAAGGAAAATAGTTGCCAGCATATTAGGGGAAAAACCCTAACTGTTTTCTCTTTCCCATAGAAAAGGGGAAAGAAGAAAAGACCCGGGTTGTTGAATGAACAAACGGGAAGAAAAGAAAAGGCACTGGAGCAGAAGAAGAGGGTGCTACGTTTGGTGAGGACCAAATAGCACAGGCACATTTGTGTTTCATATTGTTGAGGCTGTGGCCGGCAAGAGAGCTTGGGGGAGAGACTCAGTTCAGACGACTGGTCTCGTGGCTGGGAGGACATCAAGCATTCAATCACCTTCTATGTTCTGTAGAAGTGTAGAAGATAAAAGACAAGGATACACAGGTAAGTATCTGTAATTTTCATTAAATCTGGAAGACTAGTTATTACCCTGTATTCCTAAGAATCTGATTATAGTTGCTGTGAGTGTGGCTTTTGGGCTGTAAATCAGAACCTGGGTATTACTGAAAACAATACCGGTCATGATTAACGCCTCTGCTAGATACATATAATGTATAAAGTAAGAAAAAGAAACAGAGAATGAGAATTTGAACAGTATCCTGTACTTTACTCTTAGACAAGTTAAAGTGTGCAAAATAAAGGACAATAATTATTAGGTGCCAGAATGGAATAGAATGGCCGAACTACCTTTACCAGGTATGAAAATAGGTGTATATATATTAGAACCTACGCTATATAATAGCACCTGAAATAACCATTTATTCCTAACATAGAACTACAGGAGCAGTGATTCATACGTTGGCAATAATTATACAAGTATTGGAAATGTGAACAAACAATACACATAAACTCGGAATGAAATTTCATTACAGAATGTAGCAGCCAAAGAGGATAGATACGATGTCCTGTAAATATATATACATTTCCAGATAAATAGCAATTCAAACCCTCGCAAGAATCATAGTTTCGATAAGGGTTATAAGAAAACAAAACTACTGTAATAGACTTACAATGTAAACACTACGAAAATAACCGCCGAACCTCATAACTGTAGAAGTATCCGGTTGGCCGCATACACAGGTGAGAACCACCTGGTAGTATGGCACCAGTATGATGTGAATTAGGGACTGAAGGTCATACCATCCGCTCGGCGGATAAACTTATTTAACATCAAAGCTAGAAGACAAATAAAGAAGAATTCGACTTGAGCAATTAACAGGTTGATCACCAGCTAATAATGAGGAGTGGTAACCCACGAAGAGTAGAGCTGTTACTAGGCCGTAACAGGTTTCCTCCTCAATTCCACACATAAACATATCAGAATTATTAATAAGAGTCTGTCGTTCGGATTAGTCAATTATCAACAATAAAATGCATAAGCATCATTATCAACTCATTTATCCATGTATCATCTAACCTCCGAGAGGCGGCAAACCGAGAAAGAGTAGGGTCATAAACCAAAACCCTCAAAACATTTCATTAAAAACAGAAGTAAATAACCAGTGTGTAACATGAGAAGACTCGGTGGCTCGTGGGGAGCGGCACCGCGCACTAACAGAGTATAAGCATATTAAACAGTAAAAATGGAATAAGATCTGTAACATGCAAAGACTGTTCGACAACTGGAGACAAACCCAATAATCCAGACGCATTAACCACGGCCATCAATAACGAGTTCATTACAATATGTTTATACTGAGAAATCGAACAGTTACAATATGGAACAAAAGTAAATGAACGCAAGCTCGCCCCATAGGTCTGAGCTTTCTGACAGGCCATAACTAAATCAAAAACCCTATGCACAAATCTACACATACGGCGACCTGGGCTTCAACCCCAAACAATGGTAAACAATGAACAGAAAGGAAGTTCTGCCGAGATGAGGCCATTGCGCCGAGCTATGATAGGATTGACAAAAACCCTGATAGAGAAGAACAATATAAGTCGAACTCCAAGATTGAATCAACCAGGAAAAAGTCTACAGTGATAGAACGCTTACCGATTTAGGGGGTTGAAGGTTGAAACCCTGAATAATCCTCGGAATCGCGGCCTCATCGGTCTGCTACCCTGCTCCAACCAGTATTAATCAAGTTAGTTAGCGTATTTACAAAAATGCAGTGAACTAATACAGTAATGAAACTACAGGAAATGCGCATCACCTGTTACAGAAGGAGTTAAGGGTGAGGGACAGTGAAGGTTTCACCGCCGACCAGGCCGTCTCTAGAATTCCTCCAAGACACCGGTGAGTTGAACCAGAAGTGCCCACGGTAATGGCATCCCGATCATGGCAGCGATGCCGGAGCAAAGGCTGCATCTGTAGAGCTGAAGCAACAATGCAAATGACCAGGACCGCGTGAATGAAACCCTATGTATCACACCGTCCAAGGCACATCGATCTTCCATCGTTCGATCGCTGGAAGTGATCCTGGCCAATGATCACAGTGAGAATCCCGAGAGGTGGTGTGGCGGGACTGTAACATTAATGTCCCCAGCTACCAAACCCAAAGTTCAGTGATGCGGATCGATGGCGTGGACCATGGATGCCAGGTGTCACACGCAGAGCGCCTCAACCTGCCGCCAAACGGTTTGATATGTACCGTATAAAGCGACCAAGGACAATCATCCGCCAGTAGATAGATATGCAGGATCATTTCATTTATAATCATATCCGTTATTATCAAAGTCAATTACTATGATGGCATTAATATATAGATGTGTAGGTAATGTAATAAAAATATTTATTATTGTGTAATGTTAGCATATGGAGGTTTATGACATCATTTATATGTAAATTAGTTTTCATAACCTAATTTAATTATATTATAAAAAATGGCTATCTTAATTTCATCATGATGATAATGAATAATAATTCTTAATATCAATTATAATATTAATCAATTTACATGTTAATTAATATTTTATTATTGAAAACTATAGATAAGATTGAATCTCTCGTTTCCTCTCCCTTTTTGCTTCATTGAATAATAATTGTAAAAGTAAAATGTAAAAACACTTTGTAGAATTAAAACAATTACTTACATAAACATTATAAAAATAAATAAATTTTTGATATAATACATAATTAAAGTTATTAACAAAACTATTGAAAATTATAGTTTTGAATTTAATACACAATATAAATAGATGGTATTTTTAACAATAGGTGATATTTTATGTTAAAAATGGAAAATATAATAAATTTGATATAATGAAAATAATATAAAACACTTCACTATTAAAAAATAATAAATATGTTTTAAATAAGATTTTTTACTAATATATCTAGTATTAGAAAGAACAATTAAATGGAAAAAAACTACAATAATTTCATTATAAATTTATTTAATTAAATATAAATCATAAATTAATATCATGCAATATAAAGATCTAGTGGAAGAACTCTCTTCAATTTTGAAAGAAAACTATATGATCTTTATTATTAATAATAAGTGCAACTTATTTATGTAGTGGGAAAATCCTTTTCAATTTTACAAAGTTTAAAAGTCATTTAATTAAATTTTAAAATTATGATAAAATATATTTATAAATAAAGAAAATATAATATATAAAATAAAAGCTATAAGAAAATTTAAGCTATAATATACGTTGAATAATTAAGATATTAATATTAAATAATGGAATATATTACCTTATTGAAACAGGTTCCAACAAAATTCAAGAATATTAAAATTATACATATTCTGAGAAAAAACGCATTTCATAATCATCATAATGCTCCTCGTCATCTTGGGGAAGATCCAATTGACCAAAACTCAATCCTTACAATGTCAAATTTGTTGGTAATTCTTTATATTACCAACAAATACCTACAGGCATATATCTATATATATATATAATTATATATAATTAAAGTTTGTTACCATTGCTCCAAATTTCAATGGATCAATTAGATATGCCACTGTATAAAATTAGAAGTTTGTTACATTAATTCTTTCCTCCAAATTTATGTGAATTTGTTAGTGACATGACTTATTTTTTTGGCTTCGGGTATTAACACTATTTATGTCGAGTGGAATTATATTAGGGATGTGTCTGGAGGAAATTTATAGGAAATTATATATATATACTAATGAGGTTATTTTTATCTATTTCAATTTCGGTAAATTTTGAAAAAATGTTGTTAGATTGGATGGAAACTATTTGATATTCAATTCGGTTCATATTCTAAAAAATTTACAAATTTCTATTGAACTTCAAAATTAGATTTTAAAAATTCTATAACTCAATCAATGAATAATTAATATTAAAATATTCGATTAATCCTACAACTAATCTCATAATTTCCAAAAAACAAAATTCTAGTTCCAAATTTTATCTAGTGGAAAGAAAATTGTTTTCAAGTAATATGTTATTGTATTTTGTATAGAAGGAAAGCAGCATGTCTTACAAAATACAATTCCAAATTTGAAAGAATTGATTATCCAAATAATCAATTAGACATTGTGAATAAATAATTATAATATGAAAACTATTTTATTAGTCTGACTATATTAAATATACAAAATTTAATTATAAAATTTCATTTGCATGGAAAAAAAATGCTTTACTATAATTATTGAATTTTAAATAGATGGAAAACAACATGTCTTACACCAATACAATTCCAAATTTGAAAGAATTTATTATTCAAATAATAAATTAGATATTATTTTGAATTGAATAAATTGCAATATATAAATATTCAAATAGAAACTATGTTTAAAAATCCATTTACAAAAAGATTGATAATATGCTAAATTTTATTATTATTTTTTTATAATATTCTATTTATTACATTTTTTGAATATTTCTAAATATATTATTAAGTGGAATGTACTCTAAACTAAATAAAAATCTGTTTAAATCACAAATTTAAATTTTAAAAATTCCCAAAATTTCCCAAAAATACTAAATTTATATACAATCAAAACTCCACAAACAAATATAAAATCGAAAATTAATTCACTAAATTCAATAAACACCTCAAAATATAAATATAAATTTCAACTAGGAAAACTAATGCCTTAAACTTCATTACCAAGTTCCATCTACTCACACTTCTATATGCATTATTTTTGGCGCTACCAATGAAATTTCTAGCGTTACTGTTCGGTGTATACCAAGTAATGTAGTTTTGGAATAAAATCTGTATACGTCAGATATTTAATTTTATACGTGGGTGCCAACGGGATCATAAACGTGGTCTTTATACTACATGGCCTATGGTACTGTTTGCGAGTTGGCACGGATGTTGACCGACCATGGGAGACTTAGCAATTCAGAAACATGTCAACTATTTTCGATAAAAAAAACAACATAAAAGGTAACAAAAAAACTAGAAAAACCATATAAATATAAAAAGCTATGAATTTTTTAATATATGGAGTTGATGAGAAATAAATAAATAATAATATTAATAACTAAAATAATAAATATATTGCTTTATTAAAATAGATTAAAACAAATCCCTAATGCCATGATCATGGCTAACGCCTATATATACCCCATATATATTACTTATAAATACCGCATATATCTAATACGGAGGATGGAAAAAAAGGCTATTTAATAGAATGGTTCGTAATGAGAGGAAGAGGATTTCGTGCAAGCTGCGTAACATCGCAGACTTAGGTACCGCATACTAATAGCAAGTTGCATAATGAAATGAAACCTGCAATCTAAAACTGAAACCATAGCAACAATTTGATTGTGTACGTACATTCAAACTATAGGTTAATTTTCGGGCCTTATGATGCCCTATTTTGATTACCATAATGTTTGATATTGAAGTCTTTATGTTTAAAATGGTATGGCGTGGGTAAACTCATGGATTTGTTTAAAATGGTATGGCGTGGGTAAACTGATGGAGAGTCTCACAGAGATTCGAGATTCAGATTGGGAGAAGGGATGCCAATTGCAGCAATGATAGGCTTTGTTTAAAAGGGTATGCCCTAAAACTGATGGAGAGAGTCGCACAAGATTCCTAGAGCCTTCAGTTCATTACCCAATCCTGCTTCAATAAATGGATTGCGAACAATGAGTAGTACATGAAGGCGATAGTGAGCAAAATGTGTATCACGTCTGCCAACACACAGAGATTGGAATCGCCATTACAGACTACAAGGGGCTTCGCGAACCTTTTCCACCTTAGCCACGATCGCGTTGATAATCTGGAGGCGATAATCCCCTGTCCTTATGATAATTCGCGTAATGGGTCAGATAAGTCGCATATTGAAGCAAGATAAGCCGCATATTTAAGGCTAGATAATCGCATATCATTTGATAATGAGCGTATACAATGCAAATAACTCGCATATCGCATAATAATTTACAAATGCGCCTCACCTAATTCGCATTTCGTGTATTTTGCTTATATAATATCGCGAGTAACCAGTGTTATGCGATTTATGTCGTTTAGATACGCGGTTATATAAGTTAAATATACTTCTTATCAAGCTCATATACCATTTTTAGCCGCGGAATATGACAAATACGCGAGTTATCTTCTTCGGGTATCCAAATTATCTGGGCGTAATATACCACTTATCTACGCAATTTATAAGTTATAAGTTATCTACGCAATTTATAAGTTATAAGTTATCTACACAATTCGTGGATCTGACATGTGACTTATCAACGGTAACATGGTTTCTTAGGTATGCGAAATATCTTGGTCGACCCGGTTTGGTTGGTCAGCTTTAGATATGCGAGGAAGACTGGATATCTCCTTGCCTTCGCTTCACAACTCCGAAGAAGAGAAGCAGGAGGCGATCCCTGACACAGTCAAAACAAGATTCAATTCAGGAACAATCTAGGGCGTTAGAGCGCAAGGCGTCCGGAGGAGATTACACAAAATGATGAAAATGCAAAAGGAATTGGTGGAAGGGAGAAAAACAGAAGCGGTGGCTAAGCTTGGCCAAGATTCTTCTCCTGGGAAAAGGTGCTGGCGGGCAGTATGTCCAAACGCTGGTGGTTGAGAGCAATCTCAATTTTATAGAAGCGAAATCAAAGCATGCCGAGGAAGGAGAAGCGGATGATGCAGAAGAAGAAACCACTGAAAACAACGAAGATCCAGACAAACAATTTCAAATTTTCCTTTCACAGCATCGACTGTGGTAGTTTAGACCTCTTTCACATATTATGGCTCCCACGAAAATTCGGAAAGCTTTATATATATATATATAAGTCTCAGAAAGTAAAGAACGTTTAGTTCAGAGTTATGTGCGTGGCATTAGGAGGATGCTTTTCAAGTCGATTTTTATCTCAGCCCTCGACAGAACAAGAGCAATATTCATGTCTCTGCTAATAAACTTTAACCACTCTAGGTCGCCTAATATTTCAATATAAAAAAAAATTAAGACATGGCATTGGAGGAAGTGGTTTGAAAAATCTAATGTGACGGTCACCACTCGAGCACGATTAGATTTAAAAGGAGTTATTCTTTACTGTTCTGAATCTTACTGTCTTAAATTAACCGAACCGCTTTTCAACTTCACACATGAATTTAGGGTAAAAGAGGTGTCAAATTTTAAAACCCTAAATATCGTATAATTAAACAAGTTAAAAATGAAAAACCAAAAATTATACAGTTTCTATATCTTGTTATTTGAATTTATATTTAAATGAATTTTTCTCTGATCAGTCCATCAAAATTCAAATCATTATTTGATGTTATATTTTAATTTAAGGAATTTAGAATCATAATTTTATTGCTTATTTAAACTATTGTTTAAATTAAGTTTAAATTAAAAATTTACAAAATATTATTAAAAAATTATTGTGT
>APFE031733546.1:0-38326 GCA_000404065.3 Pinus taeda
AATAATATTAAATTTATTGATAATAGTTGAGTTGGGTCTTAGGGTCCAATATAGCCGTTGGAGTCTCTGCTCAGTGTATTTAACTTGCTAGGCCAGATATGTGTCTTCAACTTGTCCTGACGATGAACCACACTAGTTGGTTCGAAACGCGTCGACAAAGGTCAATTTTATGTGATTTACTTAGAAGCTACTCTTATAACTATGACAGATCACAAAAGTCTCAATTTTACAAATATAATATAGATAAGACAGATCACAAAAGTCTCAATTCTACAAATATAATATAGATAAGATAAGATAATTATATTTATGTTTAACTAATAACTACAAAGTAGGTCAAGGGACTGGGAGAACCAAGCTCTTTTATAAAAAATACAATGCATGAAATAAATCAACATCTAGCTGTAGGGGAGAACTAATAAATCTGAGTATCAAACACATCTCTCCTAACATCTGAGACTGAATAAATAAAGCTAAAAAAACTAAACATGCCTCCCATTACTCAGTGGATACCAGTGAGTACTGTGTCGTCAAAACGCTAAATACACATAAGACCAGCGAGAAAACAAAGGCAAGGCATGCAGGAAATAAACCCACGTCTGTAGCGGCCAAAAACCAGTAGCACCACAGTCACCTTATAAGGCCTTCCAGAATAATCCCCCCGGTAAATTTATGTGAAAAACATTTTATAGACGGATGATATTTCCAAATATGGGTTCCCGGTGAGTTAACAAAAGAAAATAATTGCAGGTAATCACCATCTAACAAGGAGACAAGACAGAGTCAGTCCTTGCAGAGGACACTGTAAATCCCAGTGGCCAACCCTTCCTATCTCTTCAGAACTATCCTGCACTCCGTCGTTGTTTTGTTTGTTAACTGTCAAACTAATTCTGCCTTAGCCATTTGCCATGAACGCATACCAGAAGGGGTTGCAAATGTTTGCTACACTGTCCAAAAAAATCATATCACAGTATTACAACAATTTTTCCCTCTGACATGGAAACAAAATGAATAATGTATATTGTGCAAGAGTTTAACTCCATGAACATATTATATTTCAACAGAGCTAAATTTCTCAATTATTATTGATAAAAAGAGGGAGAAATTAACCATTAATGATCATTTGAGAAAAAATTCAAATGATTACACTTTTGAAACTTTGGAAATTAACAGGTGAGAAAGGAAGAAATTTTCTATTATTTTTACTGATTTAGCCATCTTGGATCAAACTTATGTGTCAATCTTTGAATTTCATTCAATGTGAGATCAAATGTGGAGATGTCTGGCTTGTTATTTGGGGTGCCTAGCACTATTCTATTTTTAGAAGGATAAAATAGAATTTGATAATATATTTGTGCCTATCGTAAGGTCTGGTGATTCCCTACAGATTGTTGTTAGCTGGACAAAGAAATTAATGTAGTCAACTCCATCTGTTGCGGCAGCCTGATGGGGATATTCGTACAACCTGAGTAGTCACCACTAGCTCCATTATAAGAAATTATTAATGTTTTTCCTGGAACCACTAGATAAAGCAAAACTAATGTTAGCAATCCATGCACAATACTCCATATTTTCAATATTTCTAACAGAAGCTATATCAGAGAGCTAAAAATCACAGGTAAAATACGACGAATTGGAAGGTAGCATATGAAGCGAACTGACATTGCTCTGAGCATCGCAAATTGTATCGTCGTTAATCCATACAAATACAATTAGTATATATTTATAAGAATCTTGATCAACAAAGAAATATGTTCAAAAATAGATATATACATACTTATTGCTATAAAAACATTATGGCCTTAAAAGACAAAAAAAGAGTTATAGCCCTGCATGGATAAGGAATTTCAAAAATTGGTGGAGGTTAAGTAGAAAGAAATTCATGCTTATAGCCTCTGATGTTGTTACAAAGAAATGGGTTAGGATGCCATTAAATGTGAAATTCTTGTTGTTCACAAATTAAAGATATTTCCTAACTGAGTCATAGCTATAATTTGGCAAAATTAGCAGCAAATATTTCCAGCCCTGCAGAGTGTGCATCTTGTACAATACTTGTATGTGCTTCTAAATACAAGTTTGCATCGACCGACCAAATGTAGTTCTTTGGAACCATGATTCCAACAACAAATTTCCTCACAAATGCTAAGCTTTTTACAAGGGAACCATATGTTGGATTTGTTGATGGATTTACATCTTCTTTGTCAAGAAGCAACCATATTAGTTTTGTTTTTGTTTTTGTTTTTCTAAATTTTTGTACAATGGCTTGTAAAAACCAAATCTCAGTAATCAAGAAATTCCACTATGTAAATATAGATTCCCAGAGCCTGTTAAAATAAACTTATACCATGGCATTACTGCATGTAAAGTAGGCTCTTTATCTGGTTTTGGTAAACTCTTATGCATCTAGGTGATTTTTAAACGCATCATTTATAAGAAAGGTAGTCCTTAGTTATTTTATTTCCACAGTTTGACAGAAAGAATGAATATATAAAGAACCAGGTTGGACAAGCTACTTAGGTTGGAAATATCAAATATGTGAAAGGTTTTACCAAAATTTTGGTACAAAGAAAAAGGCATTTGATAAGATAGAACAAAATAAATAATATGCAGCCATAAAATTTTATATTGGTCCTAGAACAAAATCATAACCTGCTCTATGCTTTCATTTCCTCTGAAATATTGTTGAGGAGGATATCAACATTGTAGTCAATAGAAAAGTATCCATATATGTAATTGCAGTTGAAAACATAAGGGTTTTGTTGATTGGGGTAAAGAAAGTTAATTTTTGTATTGTTTTACAATCTTAAATGTAACTGGCATATTCCTACCCCATCTTTTGATAACTGAAAGTCACAAAACATTTATTTTTTTAATATAGTCAGTTAATTTTTATATATTGCAAAAAAATAAAAAGAAGGGAAAGGAAGCTAGTTCCTTTTACAATAAGAGGAGGGCATGTTCAAAAGTAGTGCGCAAATGGGAGTGAAGTCCCCACAACTACTTTTGCCGCCCATAAACCATAAATTTCAAAACTAAAGTGTTGGTGACGTAGATCTGATTTGTGGTATAACTTTCCAAAAATTTACTTGAATTCCATAAGTCTCACGTGGAGACCAAACCCACACTTAACTTTGGAAAATACAGATATAACCAAAAACCATTATCCTCAAAAAGTCAAAAAATACACAAAAACACGGGAATTTCCGCTTTTCCGAAACCTTGGCACGATTTTCAATGCTTACCTTTATTAGGTTCAATCTCCACCGTAGAAAATCCACTGTTGTATCTGACCAATTAAACAACTTGCACATCACTCTGCCACCATCGATCCACTCGTGATAGATCCAACAATTGGCAGGGATTTCGGGTGGGCAAATCACGCGGAGAATACTTGCCCAATTAAGTGGTATTCTCACTCCACCCTCTTGCTATGTGTCCATCAGTGAGTGGAATCGGGCGGTTCCCTCCTGAAACCGCTTACTACTTAAGCTCTGCCCGGAATACCATTCCTTCTTAAAATCCCGCCTATTCTTTTTTACTAACTCTCGAGCAAGATAGTGCCTGATGGTCGTAGATCTGCCACCATCGACAACTATGACGACATTTCTGAGATCCTCTTCCACTTCAACTAAAGTCAATCCTCGAACGTTGATCTTCGAGATCTAATGGTATCTGTGCGATGAATCGTCCTCTGTCTCCTCACTCTTACTTTGCGGCATTTCTTCATTGGTTTGTGGTTTCTAGTCCTAATTTAATGGTCTTTGTTGAGGAGAGACTTGCTGCTGTTGATTTCCAAACTGTCTTGGGTTGCCTGGGAGCCTGCACAGGGGCATGTGGGTCATGGTATACTTTTTCGATCCTCATACTGGGTGAGGGGGTCAAGGAATACTTTCTGCATAAACTTCATTATTCTCTTTGACAATCCCAATTGGTCTATGAATTGCTTTGTTGGCATGGCTATCACCGTCCTTTTTTTGGTTTCTCAGGACATGCTTTAAGGTTATATTTCCCAGACTTTCAAAACTTGTTCTGATCCTTTGATAGATTTTGTTGATGGTTATGCTTTTGAAGTCCCTTTTGGCATCTAGAGTGGCTATTATGACAACTGAGTCCCCTATTATTATAGGGTCCTTGAATGCATTTTTGTCTAAAAGCCTTGTTCCTAGGAGAAGGTTGTATGCTTTAGCCCCGTTGTTTCTCATTTCTCCCAAGTTCCATTTATAGGTTATTATTTTGTTTCCATTTGGATCTAGTATAACTCCGTCTGTCGTTGCTTTACCTGGGTTATTTCTTGCAGCTCCATCAAAAAAAGAATGTGTCCCTTTTGTTCTTTTATCCATTTTGCAAATTCTTTATCCTCCAATCTTAATTTCCATTTCTTGTTTGGTTGAAATTCTTTATTTTTTGCTATAGCTTTTTCTTTTTCTTTGTTTTCTAACATTGTTTTGTTGTACCAATCTTTCTCTTCTTGTTGTAAATTATTCTGGTCCATTTTTGAGATACCATTTGTACTTATTATCTCTGCAACTTGGCTCCAAGTTTTTGCTAGGATCTTGCCTAGATTTGGCTTTTGACCTTTGAAAATAAATTTGTTTCAGGCTAACCAAATTTGCCAACATGGGATTGAAGGGAGACATTTCCATAACCTATTTATTATTTCCTTTTTTTCCTTTGTATATGGGTAGCTTTTATCCCAGTTTTTATGAAGAGTTGTCAACTGAATTGCTGGATTTATGTTTATTTCCAAAAGATTTGTTGCCTCATTCCAACACTCTCTCGCCACCATAAAGTTTATGAAGAGGTGTTGGATTGTTTCTTCCTCTTTTTGACACATGACACATTTTGAGGGCCCTTGTATTCTTTTTTTTTTAATTTTTCAGAGGTAATAATTTTTCCTTTGAGAAGGGTCCAGGTGAAGATTTTAATTTTGGGCAAACTCTTTGATTTCCAAGTTGCCTTCCATAGACTCCAATCATTTTGATTGTGAAGTTTTTGGAGGAGGTTGTACCTCGATTTCACTATGTAATCCCCTCCATTTGGGTCCCAAACAAAGTTATATTTCTCTTCTTTGTTGATGGGCACAACCCTTGCCAGATGAACTTTTAAAATTTCCCACTTACTTTTTAGTCTTGGTGGAGTAGCCAACTTTTTCCATCTTAGCCAGTTATTCTGATCCCAATCCAAAATAGAATAAAGAGTTTTAAAACTTTGCTCTTCCATCCATCTCTAGAGTCCTCTTAAATGTTTTTGCTGATTTAAGGGGTTTTTCCCCATTATTCTATCATCCCAGATGGAAATTGTTTTGCCATTCCTTGGATTTTTGGATATTTGATCTCTAATAAGAGGAATTATCTTTTTAACCAATTTCTAGATTTGGGTGCATGGCCTGTCTGGAATTGTATCAGTGAGCAGCTTTGTTCTATGACAGTTTAAGTATTTCATTGTTAGAACTTTTTCCCACTAGTGACCGTTCCCAATAATCATTCTCCAGATAGTTTTTGTCCCTAGGGAAATGTTGATTAGTCCTGGCATATACCTCCTTTTTCATAGGGAAGCATAACTTGCTCCCATCTAACAAGGTTGAATTTTTTATTATCTTGTTTTCCTCCTTGCCAGAGGAAGCTTTTCATTATCAGTTCCATTTGCTTGTGGGCACTTGTCGGAGCCATAATGATTGCATACTGATATATAGGCAAGGTCGAGAGAAGTGATTTAATCAATGTCACTCTTCCTACCAGGTTAAGCCACATCACTCCCCAGTTCTAAATTTTTTCCCTCATTCTCTCCACTTGCTTGTTTCAGACTTCTGATTTTACCACTTCCTTTGCTAGGGACAGCCCAAGATAAGTGAAGTGGCTCCAATTTATTTGTAAAGGTATTTCCATTATTTGTGAGATACGCTGCATTGTTTTTGTTGAGGTATTCCAGCAATAAATTTGCATTTGGAGTTATTTAAAATTTCTCTTGAAGCTAGGAGAAATTCATACAAGACTTTTTTGAATCATCTTGCTATAATGCAAGATGCCCCGCCTATGAGAAGGGTATCATTTGCAAAGAGAGAGTGGTTTATATCTTTGACTCCTCTCGAAATTTGGATCCCTGTTATTTTTTTCTCTTTTCTCTAATTTTCTAACATAGCGCTTAGCAATTCAGCCATGATGATATACAAGAATGGAGAAAGTAGACAGTCTTGCCTCAACCCTCATGTGCTTTGGAAAAATTTACTTGGTCATCCATTGATTAAAGGAGAGATCCATGGATTTGATATACATTCCTGGATAATCTCTATTAAGTTTATTGAAAAGCCAAACTTTTTGAGTCGCTGCAAGAAAGTTATGGTTAACTCTATCAAAAGCATTAGCCATATCTAAATTAACAATCATACCTCTCTCCTTTCTTGGATACTACTATGAATAGCCTCCTGAACAATTATCACATTGTCAGTGATTTGTCTCTTGGGGACAAATCCTCCTTGGTTTTCTGAAATTATTTCCGGAAGTAATTTTTTTCATTATGTTTGCTAAAATTTTGGTGAGAATCTTTTATGACGAGTTGCAAAGGGAGATTGGTCTATATCTGTGAAAAGTTGTAGGATTGGGTTCTTTGGGGATGAGGGCTAGGAAGGAGGATTTTGTATTTCCTCCAATCTTTTTTCTGGAAAGCATTTTTGAACATTCTCATTAGATCTTTTTTGATAATTTCCCAATGTTGTATGTAAAAGGCTATTGTAAACCCATTTGGACCCGGTGCCTTATCAGGGTGGAGATTCCACACAGCTTCTCTGACTTCTTCCTCAGTAATTTCTTTGTCTAATTCCCTGTTTTGCTAGTTGCTTATTTTTTTTATATGCTGCAAAATTCCTTCATTAGGTGCCTGTTGGTCACTTGTTGAGAGGAGTTCTTTAAAGTGTTTATGGGCTGCATTTTTTATTGCTTCAACTCATTTTATTTCTTGACCATTTACTTGAATCTATTCAATCTAATTTTTTGACCTCCTTATTTTCATTGTATTATGAAAGAAGGTTGTATTTTTGTCACCAGATTTTAGCCAGAGGCATCTTGATTTCAGTCTGCATTCCTCTTCTTCTTGCCTATTTTGGTTATATATTTCCAGATATATTTCCTTTTCTTGAATATGATCTTGCTTACTTTCTTCCTTATTCTCTTTTTCCTTGCAAAGATTATCCATTTTTTTTTGCAATTCAATTTTCCTAGCTTTGTTCAAGAGATCATTTTCTCTTGCCCAATTTTTTAAGTGCATTCTTAGGTTCTTTAGCTTAGTTTCCCAAACATACTGGGGAGATCCTGTAGCACTTTTTTTCCAACTGTCCTTTATTTGTTTGCCAAAATATACCTTGCTATCCCAAATTGAATTATATTTGAAGGGGAGGGGTTCTTGATTTTCCAGCTTTCCCAAGGTTAACACCACTCGCTTGTGATCTGAAGCTGAGTTGTGAACAATTTTACTTTTAACAAGAGTATAAGCAGCTGTTATGCTTTCATGAATAAGGATTCTGTCCAACCTTTCTTTTATGTTGTTTTTCCCTATTCTTTTGTTGTTCCAAATGTATTTTCCATTACTTGGCGGAATGTTTATTAATTTGTGCTCTTTTATTATTCATTCAAGAGCTTCTCTTGACGAATCATTTTGGAAGATTCTACCAAATTTTTCTTCTATATTCCTTATCAGATTTAAGTCTCCTCCCAAGATTAAGTTCCCACTTTGTCTCTCTGCAATTTCTTCTTTAACTGATTTCCAACATTGTTCTTTCTCTCTATAGTGATTTGGGGAGTACACATTTATAATGCTATATTGTTCTTTTGTATTGAGATTTCTCAACTATGATTGAATCTAGTGTATGTTGATTTTTTGGGTCATTAATTCCCATTTTCTTTATTCCAAATGGTGCTGATTCCTCCTGATGCTCCTGTGGTTTCTAACACTACTCCTTCATAATTTTTTAGATTTTGAGTCATTTTTAGATTTTCTTGCTTGTTTCGTTTGGTATCTTGGATCATATATATGTCTAATTGTTCCTTGGCTAAAATGTCTCGAGTTGCATTGACTTTAAAGGAGGTACCAAGTCTGCGACAATTCCAAGAGACCACTATCATTATTTACAGTTGTGTTGGTGTGGTCCTCCCTTTCCTCTTTGTTGAGTTTTTTCATGACTTCTTGTTTGTTTCCCAAGGAATGAGTCCATTAGCTGTTGCGTTCCTAGGGCAATTTCCTTAGCTGTTGCCTCATCTCTGATTTCTTTATTGGATTTCCTTCCCACTTTCTTTTGCTAGTCCCAGGCTTGGGGGATTTCTTTGGCTTTGTTTCTAGTTAGAATGCAGTCCACTGAGGGAGGAGGTGGAGAGGATATAGGGTTGGGGGAGGATATGAGAGCTAAAGAGAAATGGTTTGAAGGTGGGGATTTAGGAGAGGGTAGATCAAAGGAGTCTTCTAATGGCTCAAAAGGATTCAGAGTTGTATAATTAGGAGGAGTAACCTTCCCTGGAGGCTGAGAGGTTGTTTCGTTTGCTTCCTGGGACTGATAGATATTTGATGCAGTCTGCTTATTGGTAGGTTTTTTCCTTTTTACTTGTTCCCATGTAGGTTCTTGCTCTTCTGCATTTTCATACTCTATTTTTTTATGACACCTATTTACAAAATGACCATACTTGTGACATACCTTGCATTTAAATGGTATTTGCTCGTAGTCCAACAGCTAAATGTGAGTCCACTGGTCGACCTTGATCTTTATTTCCTCTGGAGGCATTTTCCGAGATCCACTTCCACACATATTCTTGCGCACGCATGCATGTTTTCTTTTGGCTCACATCTATCAATATATTTTCCCACTGCGTTTCCTATAGCCTTTACAGATTCGTCTCCCCAGTAGTGAAGAGGAAGATGTGGGAACCTAACCCACACAGGTACTGCATTTGGGACATCCATCTTTGGATCAAAGTCTGGCATCCACCTGTTCTGGTATAAACCTCTGGAGTCCATGAAGTAAGGTATGTTTCTAAATATCAGGTCTCTATCCTCCTTTGTTTCAAAGAGAAAGGTGCAGTAACCCCTTCCACAGAATCATATTTCTATCTTCCCTTGTGTGGTTGCATTCTAGTTTCTTTCCACCCATTTTTGCACTAATTTGGTTGAAGGCCATATCCCAGTGAACTATCCAACAAGTCCACGTTCTGCCAGAGAGATGGAAGCTCTTCTCGGAAGTGCTAGAGGGATAGAAATCTCTGGGATACTTTCAAGTTTCTTTACAAATTTATTGACTGATGGCCTGTTCCTTGGAGCTCCATTCTTTGCGATCAGAGATGCGAAGGCTTCTACGTTTTCTTCGTTCCCTGGTTGCGAGGAAGGGTGAGGATCTCTCTCCTCAGAGGGTTGCATGGTTTGGTTGGCCTCAGCAGTAGGAGGCTACCAAGAGAGGGATCTGTAGGGGCAGTGACGGCTAGGTCAGCGTAGGCTCGGGCTGGGTTGTTGCGCACACAATTTTTTTTTACACTACTTGCAAGTCACAAAACATTACAACATCATATAAGCTATTATTAAATATCACATAATAAGTAGGTGCAGTTTGGTCAGGGAAAAGCTATGATGGTCCACCACAAGCTATGATAAGGGGTGCTTCACTTGCACAAGTACATGAAAATATGAAAAATAGTGACAATATTAGATTAGCTCTTCCTATTGTTAGGAATGTGAAACAAGTGTCATCCTCAGTAGTAATACTAGAAGCTTCATCGCTAGATTCTAGACCAATTATCTCACAAAAATAACAGTAAGGAATATGAAAACATCATGAATTAAAATAATCATGGCTTCACATCTTCTTCAAGTTAAATCTCTCGGGGCACCTTATCTCCTTAAACATTGAAAAATTATGTTAGGCATCGCAGACACTAAGTACATATTAAACTTAAAAAATTGATTTGTTGCCATATACATACATTATTTGTGATCTAACAGTTTCACTTGTTGTTGTACATTGGAGTGAATATTTGCAAGAAATTGAGATCAAATTCCATGTCTCTCATGGATTTCTTAAGAAGTGAGGATAATGGATAGGTGAATAGTTTTCCTAGAAACATCCATTTGTAATTGTTGGAAAAAAAATATTTATCTATTGAAATTTATGTCCCAAATTGCAATATAACAAAAAAAAATATTAATGCTATGTATCATAGTAGTATGGTTCGAGACAAAAAGTGAGAATCAAGTTAAATGCTATGTATCATAGTAGTATGGTTTGAGAGAAAAAGTGAGAATCAAGTTGTAGTGATTATAGCAGTGAGATTCACAAACAAATTAAGAATCAATTTGGCAAAGTAGATTATTGGTTTATGATATTGTTATTAATGAATAATAATATAAGTGTAAACAAATTATAATTAAGAGATTGACATTTTGTCACATATTCCTAAATAATCTTATAAAATATTGAGATTGAAAATTTTAAAAAATAGTAGAAACTCACTATCGATATCTTCCTCATAACCTTGGATGTTAGAATAAATGGGTTTCCTTGCTTTTGTATGCTCCTCCCAAGATCAGGCAGCCACAAACACTAGGCTCAAATGCCTCCAAATGAGATCATCTAACATGATATTGGTCCCTTGATAGTGATTGCTCACTATGATACAAACCCTTTCTCTTGGCGACCTCACTAGACTTTGGCATCAAGAATCAGTGATCCTTGACTTTCCCCCTTTTGTTATGGGAATAGAGTAATTTTTTTTTAACATTCTTTCTTTTCACATGCCTTGTATATCTTCTATTATATAGCTATGCATATTTTTATCTCTTTGTTAAATTAACTTTACAAGTTGCTTTGACAATGGACATGCTTTCCAATCCCCTTTTATGTAACTGTGGTTATCTGTTATTTGTTAGAAAATTTTATTCTCTAATAAGCAATAGGTGTGGGGCACTTTCTAGACCATAAGCCAAAAGCATAAATACATAAAAATCACTCAAGGAAAAGAAATACTCATCCTACTGGAGGAAAGTTAGTTTTTCCAAGAAAACCATTGTTGATCATGAGCTATTAGAGGCCCCCGTTCAAATGCACACAATATAGAGTTGGAAAGCTATGTTAACAAACCTTCCAATAGAAAATTCGAGATCCACACTTTCACAAATCTGGCATGATCCATCCCATATATATTTAGTGTCTAGAGACCATATTTCTTTTTTTATAGAATAATTGTCTATAATACAAAAATGTGAGTTTTCCATAGCAGTCTACATTTCTAACTTTGTGATAGTGCTTTGGAGTAAAACATACTTGGAGTAACAATTTTTCCATGTTTATGGTTCATGATTTTTTGGATCCTAATGTCCCAAAAAATATGGTCGATTTGTATTCATTTCTATGCAACATAGTTGGCAAATTTTACTACAATGTAACATGTCTAAAGTGTATATGCCACAAATCATGATAGACATTGCAAATAGAGAAATTACTAATTATAGATCCAAACTATAAGTGCATTGTAAATGATAGAAGAAAATCACTAAATAATAAATTCTTGCTATAAGTGCATTATAAATGATAGAAGAAAATCACTAAATAATAAATTCTTGTGATATAATAATATTGTAGTCTAGAAATCTTCCCCAGTGATTCTTTAAGGCAAGCCTTTTGGTTTGTCAAGGCATCAAAGCCAAAGACTATTATTAGGATGTTATGAGTGCCCTCTTTCTTTTTCTTCTAAAACAGATTCACAAGCAATTGTCTAAATGGAAAGGAAGAAAAATCGAAAAGAGAAAAGAGAACAAAAAAAGCAAAAGGGAACATTATGTATCAAAATTGAGATCTTTCTAGTAGAACATGAAAAATGTGTTTGTGAAATTTGTGTTAGTTGTGTATCCAATCTCAATAATTTAGCAATGCTTTGAATTTTTATAAAACCTAGAAATTTTGTATGGCACAAGAAGGAAGTCAGAGCTCCTTACCTTTATAGATGTTTCACTTATGCATCCATCAGAGATTGTGGGCTTAAAATTGAACTTGTGCTACTTGAATTTTATCCATTGTTGTTGTAAAAACATGGAAAACCCTGATGCGCCCTTCAACAGACTATCTAACTAGTGTTCCTGCTAAACTTCCTTCCATATTATCATAAGAAAAAGAAGTCATACCATTGTTTCTACTAGTAGGATCAAGGTGCTCCATCATATGAGCAACACTTGGAATACCAACACTAACTTCTCATTGAACTTCTCTGCGAAATTTAGTTACTTCATTGTTACGTACAAACAAATTCTCCTTAAAACCTCTTGTACTCCTTGATATTGATTCCTTCTACCTATAAAAATGTTCAAAAACACATCACCCTTGGTACTATTGGGAAAAATACAACACCTTACACACTTCGCTTTGCACTAGATGGTCTAACAATATTGCAAACCTTGAAGAAACACATTAAACCAAGATTTGAATGACGCAAAGGACTGAAAGTTAGAAGGCTTTGATCTCTATTGATTTTCAAAGGGACTATTTCCCTGCTTTGTTCTTGAATGAACATTGGTGCAAAATTCCGGATAGTAAGAAAATGAAATATATGGTCTTTTATAAAACCTACTGAGTTTTGAACCAAGGTCTCTATAGAAGACTTAAATTCAAATTGCATATATGTATAGAAATTTTCTACGTAAGATGCTAGAAAAGTTATTATCCAAAAAAGCCAAAGCATTACCAAGAAAAGAGATGGATTACTACAATGAAAAGGCCTACAGTTCGAAATTTAATCCCGATATCATCACAAAGGTTACACACCTTGGTGTAAAGGGTTCACTCCTATTTATTGCAATACCATTGTTATTTATTGTCCTGGTGGAGATGGAAAAGGTCCCTGCTGTAGCTATTCTTCTCTTGTGACATTCATAATAGTTGTCGTGGTATCAAGATAAGTAACTGTTAGAATATTTTCATCTTGAGCTTCAATATTGTTGGGTGAAATCGGAGATGCATTGGGATGATTTGAAAACACCATAAACTGTGGATTACCTTGATCACATGAAATGTGCCTTAAATTCTTTTCTTCTAAAATGGTGTGTTCTACCCATTGCAACAGCGGCCAAATGTTGCATAATTCGTTCCTCAAAATCATAGTTATCAATATATGCTAAAACTTGAAAATTCACATTGCAACGATTAGCCATTACAAAAATTCCCACGTTATCACAACAACATGGAATAATTTTCATTTTCTTTTGGTGTATCTCTCGTAGCCTTAGATAAAGGAAAGGAATGAAAACATGGTGGAATTCAAACATACTTTACTGATTGTGTGGTTGGGGATTTTTTAAAATCTCATTTAAAATTTTTATTAAAGTTTTATATTCTATCATATTTGAAAATTCTGAATGACTAGATTTTATAGAAAAGTTATTTTTCAGATATTATTTTTTGGGATTCAACTGCATTAAGAAAGTCATTCATGAGAGGTAGTTGTAACTGACTAATTTCTCATATTTTTGAATAGTGCAATTAGCTCTCATTGCAAATAGAAAAGTTATTCTTAGATATCAATTTTTGGGATTCAACTGCATTAAGAAAGTCATTCATGTATGACCATTTCTATGAAAGGTAGTTGTAACTGACTAATTTCTCATGATTTTTGAATAGTCCACTTAGCAGCGTTGAAGAAAGTCATTCTTCATGAGAGGACAAATTTCTCATGATTTTTGAATAGTCCACTTAGCAATCATTGCATCTAAAAAAGTCATTCATGTATAGCTTCAATCATAACTTCCCAGGAGGTCACCCATCCAGATCACCTCTAATCAAGGCCACTTAGGTTTCTATCCCATTTGCAAAACCTTAGCAAGTATTGTGACTCATAAACCATTCAAGTAGAGTTCCTTTCACTCTTTTGAATGTAGGTATTAAGGGGTTTACACAGTGCATTATATTAGATATCATTTTTTGAGATTCAACTTATTTTTATGTTTGGCAAGAAAATAGATGAAACAAACTAATACATTATACACAATTGTTTTGATTTGTTTAATAATTTTGAGCAATGTCTATGTCCTTAATTAACACACTTCAAAACTGATATGAAGTTCTAGTTGTTGAGATAAGGATATTGATTATTAGATAATGAGAAATGGAGAAATAAGTTGCTTATTTCTTCTTCATTGCTACAGGCTTAAAACCTCCGCTTTCTAGAGGGTGGATGCACTCATGTCCCTTTTCCATTTGCTGGTTATGATTTCATTAAATACCAACTTCTTTCTGATCTTGGAAATGAGATTTGGTAATAATTTCTTCTGATTCATATGATTTCATTAAATACCAACTTCTTTCTGATCTTGGATATGAGCTTTGGTAATAATATCTTCTGATTCCTCCCTTATCCGATATTGGTCTCCATGTTTGGCTTTTTGTCCCTCATCGTTCCCACTTGATGTTAGATCAATATTATAATTATTAGTGTTATCCGTAATAAATTTTGGGCATTTTGAAATTAACTGGCAAAGAAATTGTATGAAAAATAATAAAATAAAATAAAATACTGCAGAAATTATGTATAATTTTTTATTATAGTAACAAACTATCAATAGATTTACTTTGACAAAGAAGGATGAAATTTTTTTTACTTTGACAAAGAAGGATGAAATTTTTTCATAAAGTTAACTGAATGGGTTTATTATTTATATTTTCTTAAATATTATTTTTATCTCGATGAAAGAAAATAATGCAGTAAGTACAATACATAGTAGACCAGCGATGTACATAGTAGCTGCATAACAATAAAAATCTAAAAATATTTCCAGAATATAACTGTTCATACAGTTTCCACAGTCCACCTTATTTCAATCATTCACAATGATCACAAAAAGTTGTTTGTAGGATATCTCAAAAACATAAGAAAATTTCAGATAGGCTTCAAGGATGAGTGGATAATCAGATTACAAAATTATTATCTAAACGCAGTTCATATGTTGGAAATAATAATCCCAACCACTGCTTTAACATGGAAATAATAATCCTAACCATTGGTTTAACACATTGACAAAACGCCATGCTTGCCCAGTCAACCACGGTTGGATTTTGTTTGCAGGGAGAACCATAGAAGTTAGAATAAAAGTTCAGAGCGGACCATTCCGCAACACAAAAGAGGAGTTCAGACATTTAATGAAGTTTATTAATTTCCCACACTCCACAACATCATTTACTATGTAAAAATGTCCATGTTGCATATTAAATATTTTCTCTGTTATGTAATTAATGTCAAATTTGTATGTTGCCATAAATATGGATGAAAATGTCATTTGTAATGTTGGACATGTTAAGCAAGTTAGGGAGGGAGAGTCTATGAGGTAGTGAGGAGAAAATCGTGGAGAAAATATTGGTGGCGTATGAAAACTACTTTTACGGAGTTTTGGAGAAGTTTACTCCCTAACCCAGTAATGCGTAAATTGTAGTAAGTTTATTGTACTTTTCACTTGGAGTTTCAGTCTCCATTTATCAGGAGAATGTAATTTCTTTATGTTTTGACATATAATATAAAGTGTGGTCATTATGGTTTTAATTTTACACAAGTAAATTTCCACAACCATTTTTTATTTTACTCTGTTTTGGCGTGAACTTTGTGTTTTAATTAAAGTCCGGGTGATTAAGTTTACTCCCTAACCTAGTAATGCGTAAATTGTAGTAAGTTTATTGTGCTTTTCACTTGGAGTTGCAGCCTCCATTCATCAGGCGAATGTAATTCTTTATGTTTTGACATATAATATAAAGTGTGGTTAGTTGAGTTATGGAACCATTTTTTATTTTACTTTGTTTTGTCATGAAATTTGTGTTTTAATTAAAGTCCATGCGTGATTGTGATATCCTCGCGGCAACCAAAGATTTACTTTTTCGATTTTTGAGTTCCTCTGCCCCGTAAATTTATTTTTCTAACATGGTATCAGAGGGTTAAATATTGTTAGTGTAAAAACAAGTGTTTTTACTAGCAATTAAAATTTGTTTTGAGGGTAGAATTTTTTAAGTGTATTTACGAGAAGGTAGAAAGTTTTTATTTCACTCAGAAATGGAAACATCAAGCACAAGCTTGACTAATCCTCAGATACTTCAGTTTAATGGCAAGAATTATGATTATTGGGCTATAACAATGAAGGCCCTATTTCCGTCTCAAGACATTTGGGATTTGGTGGAGAATGGTTTTCCAGAACTAGAGGATGCAGTAGCATACAATGTGTTGTCTCAAGCAGAAAGAGATTTGTTAAGGGACAATAGGAAGAGGGATTCAAAAAGCCCTGTTCTATATTTTCCAAGCAGTTCATGAAACTATTTTCTCAAGGGTTGCAGCAGCAACGAAATCCATGCAAGTATGGAAATCCATGCAAGTATGGAACACCCTCCAGACAACCTACCAAGGAATGGCAAAAGTCAAGACAACAAAACTACAAATGTTGAGAAGAGATTTTGAAACACTTTGTATGAAAGAGTTTGATAATAGACTAGTTTTTTACACATGTAAATGGGTTGGTTACTCAAATCAGGTCTCATGGTGAGACACTTGAGGAAAGAAGAATAGTTGAGAAAGTTTTGAGAAGTTTGCCAGCAAGGTTTGAAGCCATTGTTGTGGCCATAGAAGATACAAAGGAACTCTCATAGTTCTCAGTGGATGAGCTTAATGCATCACTGATTTCTCATGAACATAGATTGAATAGAGCAGCAAACTCCTCATTGGATGCCTTCAAGACACAAGTTTCCTTTGGTCAAGGTCGAGGCCGAGGAAGATCATATGCTAGAGGAAGAGGAAGAAGCCCACACAGAGCTGGAAGAAGCCACCCTTCAAGCTCAAGTGGAAGGGGCAACAATCAAAATCCAAGTCAAGGCCCAAGCCAAAATCAAGCACAAGGTCAGAGGTATGATAAATCTCAAATTCAATGTCATTATTGTAAGAAGTATGGTCATTATGCAAATGAATGTAGAAAGAAGCAATATGACATTAGTAACAAGCCAAGTGTAAATTTCACAAAAGAAAATCAAAACCATGATAGCATGTTTTTAGCTTGTAATGTAGCAGAAGAAAAACCAAGTGATATATGGTATCTAGATTCAAGGTGTAGCAACCATATGTCAAGGAACATATAAATGTTTGCCAATCTAGATGAAAGTGTGAAATTTGAAGTGACATTAGGGACTGATAGCAAATTCTCTGTCATGGGGAAAGGAAGAGTTAATATCCTAACAAAGAAGGGGGAGAAGAAGTACAGCTCAGATGTTTACTTTGTCCCTAGTCTAAAGCATGACCTCATAAGCATTGGATAGCTCATGCAAAAGGGCTATAATGTCTTTTTCAAAAATGATGAGTGCACAATTCCGGATAGGCCTCCAAGCAGACATCTGATTGCAAATGTTCAGATGAAAAACAATAGAATGTTTCCCCTAAAGATAAGATCAGATTTGAAAGAAGGTGCACAAGCACAACTATCAATGAAGTCACAAGAGGATGGAAGAAAAGAGGCAGTTATCACACAAGTGAACTATCAAATAGAGGTTAAAGATGAAAGCTGGTTATGGCATTTTAGATTTGGATATCTCAACTTTGGAGGTTTGAATTTGCTACATAAGAAAGGCATGGTGAAGGGTTTGCCTCTCATAGAAAAACCGAGCAACCTATGTGAAGGATGTATCTTGGGCAAGCAACATAGAGAGACATTTCCAGCTAAGAAAGTCAGTGACGGCAAAGACACCTTTGGAGATCGTCCACTCAGATTTATGTGGACCAATGCAGACACCATCAATTGGTGGCAACAACTATCTATTGACATTCATAGATGACTACACAAGGAAGACATGAATCTATCTCCTAAAATAGAAAAGTGGAGTGTTTGAGCAGTTTGACTAATACAAGGCTCTTGTTGAAAAGAAAAGTGGACACTACATCAATGTCCTTAGGACTGACAGAGGTGGTGAATACATATCAAATGATTTCTTTCATTTTTGTAGGGAACATGGAATTTACAAGAAATTTACAACAAGGTATACACCTCAGCAAAATTGTGTGGTGGAAAGGGAGAATATGACCATTATGGAAATGGAAAGGAGCATGTTGAAGGCAAAGCATTTTCCAAATGATTATTGGGCTGAAGTTGTCGCTTGTGCAACATATATCTTGAATAGATGTCCAACCAAAAGCCTTTAGAACATAGTTCCTAAAGAGGCATGGAGTGGAAAAAAGCATAGTGCCACTCATATGAGAGTCTTTGGTTGTGTGGCATATGTCCATGTCCCAGATGAGTTGAGGAAGAAGTTGGATAGCAAGGGGGAGAAATGTATATTTGTTGTATACAATGATGAATCCAAGGCATACAAGCTTTACAATCCATCAACCAAAAAGGTCATAATCAACAGAGATGTGTAGTTCATAGAAGAGGAAGCATGGGATGGAAGTTTAGAAAAGACAATCAATGTCAAAGCATGCATACCGCATGAGGACAAAGAGGAATTGACATCAGTAAGTAATTCCTCAATAGTGACTCCCTCTACTCCTATTCAAGCACAACAAAGTAGGAAGCAAGGAACACCATCAACAAATATTAGGACAACGTCTCGCAATCAAGCAAGTGCTTCTCCAAGCATGTCGCAAAGCGCAACACCAAGTGACATATCAAGCCCATCTTCAGCAAGCATAAGAAGACCAAAATTCATAAATTTGAATGAAATATATGAGCAAGATGAAGTTGATAGCAGCGCTGGCCTGAATTCATTATTTGATTTGTTTTGCCATGTAGATGAGCCAATTCACTTTGAAGATGTAGTCGAAGATGAAAAATGGGTTGCAACAATGGAGGAAGAAATAGAAGCAATAGAAAAGAATGACACATGAGAGTTAGTGGACTTGTCGCAAGGAAAGCAAGTCATTGGAGTGAAGTGGGTCTATAAGACCAAGAGCAATGTCGATGGTAAGATTGAAAGGCACAAAGCAAGGCTTGTTGTCAAAGGATACAAGCAACAGAATGGAAGAGATTATGAGGAGATGTTCACACCAGTTGTGAGGATGGAGGCGGTGCGTACAGTTGTGGAGATTGCCGCGCAACATAAATGGAAAGTGTATCAAATGGACGTAAAAGCATCGTTCTTGAATGGAGTGCTGAAAGAGGAACTGTATGTTGCACAACCCCCTGGTTATGAAGTAGAAGGCCAAGAAGACAAAGTGTATCGGTTGAGAAAAGCTCTTTATGGGATGAAGCAAGCACCGCGTGCATGGCACAGCAGGATAGATGCATATTTGTTAGACAATGGTTTCAACAAATGTGATGGTGAGCCTACTCTCTACATCAAAGGGAATGATGGTAAGATTCTCATTATTGTCTTATGAGTAGATGATTTAATTTTTTCGGGCAATGATGATTTCCTCATCGCTGATTTCAAACAAGTCATGAAGAATGAATTTGAAATGACTGACTTGGGGTTGTTAAGGTATTTTTTGGGCGTAGAAGTGAAGCAAACAGAAAATGGAATTTTTATTTCTCAAGCAAAGTAGTATGACGTTTTGTACACCGCAATAGATGATTTTAGACTAGTTGGTTACACCGACAGTGATTGGGCAAGAAGTGTCGATGACAGAAAGAGCACGTCGGGTTATGTTTTTCATTTGGGCTCTGGAGCCATTTCATGGGCCTCCAAGAAGCAGTCAATAGTGTCACTATCAATAGCGGAAGCTGAATATGTCGCCGCAACAGCAGCAATGTGTTAGGCAGTTTGGATGAGAAGGATGTTGAGGGATCTTCGCTGCGACCACGAGGTAGTGACACCTATTTTCTGCAACAACACCTCAACAATTGCATTGTCAAAGAATTTTGTGTTTCACAAGAGGACCAAGCATATTGATGCTAAATATCATTTTATCAGAGAGTTGATTTAACAATGATGAAATTGTGTTGCAACACTGCAGGTCACAGGACCAATATGCTGATATTTTCACAAAGCCATTGGCGCGTGAAAATTTTGTTTATATCAGAGATTGTTTGGGAATTGTCAATGGAAACAGTTGTTATTAAGGGGGAGTGTTAGAAATAATAATCTCAAACACCGCCTTAACACACTAGTAAACACCATGCTTGCCCAGTCAACCACTGCACAGTTGCGATTTTATTTGTAGGCAGAAGGACAGAAGTCAGATTAGAAGTTCAGAGCAGACCATTCCACAACACATCAGAGGAGTTAAGGCATTTAATGAATTTTATTAATTAGATATGGGCAAACATTCATTCCATGATTGTTTCCCACACTCCACAACATCATTTACTATGTAAAATTGCCCATGTTGCGTATTAAATATTTTCTCTGTCATGTAATTAATGTCAAATTTGTATGTTATGATAAATATGGATGAAAATGTCATTTATAATGTTGGGCATGTAGAGAGAGTTAGGGAGCGAGAGTCTGTGAGGTAGTGAGGAGAAAATCGTGGAGGAAATATTGGTGGGTGCGTGAAAACTAGTTTTAAGGAGTCTTACAGAAGTTTACTCCACAACCCAGTAATGCAAAAATCGCAGTAAGTTTGTTGTGTTTTTCACTTGGAGCTGTAGCCTCCATTTATCACGTGAATGTAATTTCTTTATGTTTTGACATATAATATAAAGTGTGGTGAGTTGCGTTATGGTTTTAATTTTAAACAAGTAAATTTCCACAACCATTTTTTATTTTACTATGTTTTGCCTTGAAGTCTGTGTTTTAATTAAAGTCCCTATGTGGTTGCAATATCCTCTCTGCAACCAAAAATTTACCTTTCCACAACTGAAGTTGACTTTGCTTACTTTGTTGCAACCGATTTCTGAGTTCCTCTACCCCGTAAATTTATTCTTCTAACATCATAATGAGTGAACATAATAAAAGTAAAATATGGGATGACATGATTGATTTGTTTTTCTAATGCATGTAGTGTGATGTCATGGACCACCTGTTCTCCATTCATACATTTGATGACAAAGGAAGAACCCCCCAAAGCTTTTGAGTGTATTTCTTCAATAGTCATAGTTTTAATAATGCTTGGACTGTTAACAACTCTGCCTGATTATTAAGTTTGTTGTATGGTTACGTGAAAGGCTATGATTATTATTTTCACCACAAATTTTCCTTCACATAAGAAATTTTTAACTGGACATTTATGTATGTCAAGAATAAGTCTAAACTACTAAACTCTATTAGCTAGGACTCCTTTTATTTTCTTATGAAAATTTATAAAAATTTGATCATATTATTAATACATCTATATAAAAAACTTCTCTTCTAATTTACTTTTTATTTGCAATGTCACAGAGAGTCTAATTTCTCATCTTTTGATTTTATTCTCCCTATAGGTAAAATAAGAGACTTCTTTAAAATTCCCTAGATAACAAAGGCTTAACAAGGCACTTTATCCACCTTGTTGATTTAAACATGCATTCTAATATAACAGAGTTAGGGCTTAATGACTTAAACTCTTATCATTGTCTAGATACCGCTCTTCACTCTGAATCACCCATAAACTCCACAATTTCAGAGTAATTGAAAAAATAACACATTGGACGAATTTTGTATTTAGAACTCCAGGAACTTCATGTAATCAATTCAACTTGAAGCATGACATGTTCCTCTGACCATAATTACCAATAAGAGCTTGACTCAAGTTGGGTAGTGAAAGACTATAAAAATATACAATTTTAATTAAAAAACAAAATTTAATTTGAAATAAATCCATGTTTATATGGAAAAATATCAATAATGCTCAAAACTAATATGTATAATATGAGTCACCACTTAAGAATGGCTATAATTTCATGTTTCTATACCTTGATCTTCGTAATCTAAGTTCTTTAGTGGAAAATAAGAATCTCCTTGACCAGTGAGTTAGGTGTTAGATCTACATCTTCCAACTCAATTTCCCCATGATTTGCATTGCCTGCTGTAAGAATGTTGAAGTTTCTATTTTAGGGATTCTACAACACACATTCATGATTGCAGCTTATATAAAGAAACAAGGTTGGTTTAGGCACATTACAAGTATGAATTTCCAAGGCTGATAAACAAATCAATAACACATACAATTAAGACAATACTCCTTTTTTTTCGCACTTCAAAATTCACTCAAACATAATCATGCCAATACAATATAAGCTCATGGCTACAAGTATTTCCTCCCTTTTAGCATAAAATTAGATTATTCAAGGTGACTATAGGATTGTGGGAGAATTTTTTTTACAAAATGCTCTTGGTTCACCCTTTTTGTTAATGGTTATACAACAAAATTCAAAATTTATGAATCTGGAAAATTTAAATGACCAGGAGCACAATGAGATATTATTTCTAATGTAGTGATAATTGTCTTAACTGAACACGTACATGCAACATATTCGAGTGCTAATGTTGAACAAATAGGAGAACATAAATTGTAAAAATTGGGTTTAAATTGCTTCCCTTTGTGTGAGCATTAGCATTGGCATTACAGCTCACAAGTAGGGACATCATTTATAAATAGTTTCTTCTTATATTTGCATTGGTAGTGATTGAACCTTATAGCTCTTAAATAGTTAATTTGCACTTAAACACTTTGTCTATTATTGGCATTCTCAGCTAGTTGTGTGTAGGGTACACTAAGAATAAAGGCCCTATAGCTATTTTGAGAAGATAGAACTTTGCACAAGACAAAGAAACAAAGATCAACGGTTAATTCTTGAAAGTAACCATGTTGATGAAGTGAGTTGGATATAAGCCCCTCATTTATAGGTAATATTGTTAAATAATTCAAAAAAAGAAAAGAATGGTGACTTGCATTTTAAAGGTCCTTAATTGCCTCCACGCTCTTATACAGTGGCAACATAGGATACCTCATTAAGTAGAAATGGTGCTAACATCTTTCTCGCCCGACAAGGAAATGACCTAAAAATACTCTACTTTACACATCATATCCAACCATGTTTTGGGAATCATAAGCTTTGTAGCCCTCTTCCTCTTTACTAATGACTGCTATCTTGCACTAGAATTTCCTCCTTGTCTACAAGTTCTTTGAGAATAGTTCCAAGCATTCAAGGATGGAGCATAGAACACATCCCAAGGAGGAGTGTGTTATTAATTTGAAGATGAGACCAGATGCTAGTCCAAGGTGGATTTGACAGAACAAATACCCCTCATTGTTGGCTTCATACTCAAAGGTCATTAGATTATAAAGCTGAGAGTGTCAAGGAGTTTGACCCTCTAATGTAAAAAAATATATGACCAAAATAAATGGTAACTTAACTAAACATGGCCACCGACAATAACCTAAATCCAAAATGGCATACCAATTTATAAGAAAACAATTGTTCCAACTCCAACCTACTTATGACTTATGTGTAAATGTGGCATGTTATTTTACAATTCATTTTCTTCTATTTCAAACTGCATGTATTTGTGACAAGGAATCCTAGGGTAAAATGGTTTGTCTCTTAATTGATGGAAAAAATAAAATAAAATTGTAGACCATTGTAGTTTTTGAAAGAATGATTCAAAGGTTTAAAGCCCAGAAAACATAAAAGCAACTAGGGAAAGATGTACTTGAAACAACACATCAATTTGACCACCCTCTAATAGACATATTGTGAGGTAAAATGTAATACATTCATAGAATAGTTTGTGGTTTTACAATGATGTACATTTAATAGATTAGTCTACATTCCTACAATTCCATGCATTTTATAGAACACTATGTGATCCAATATAGATACATGAAGTGTAAATATTCAATGTTGGATGTCACTAGTTAGTAACACAGGACTTTCAAACTAGTCTATTATTGACATGACTGATCGCTTCAAGATGATCCCAAGCACCATTTCATGTTTAATAAGCACAACATTGATACAATACTACATTAAAGATATGGGTAATGTTATTTTTTGTAGCATTAGATGTATTCCATTAGGTAGAGTGAGTAGCAACAACTCAGATTTTTGCGAAGCATAATTTTGGTTGGACACAAAGATTTTTGCAGCAGAAGAACCAATGTCAGGTGGAAAAGAAAAGCACAAAAAATAGAGAGAAAATTTCTCTTCAGGAACTTTGAGTCTCAAAGTTCCATTTTTCCTTGTAGATTGGCAACAGTTGTGCGAGTATTCTCACTCCAAAAGGGAGTGCGGGTAGCAGAGCAGCAACCAAGTAGAAGGAAAGGGGATTTTCAACGGTTTTTGAGATGGCCACTACAGGGCTTAGAGATCATGATAGGTTGGATAGATCATCCAACTATGTCATCTAGAAGGCCAAGACTCCTTTCCTTCTATATGAATATGGCCTGAAAGCCTACATTGATAATGTAGTGGCAGTTCCTCGGGATGAAAATCATATCAAGGAATGTAGGAATGAGATGGAGTGGGTGAAGCATTTGATCCTGGATCGAGTTCAAGACCAAGTAGTCTCACATATAGTAGCGAACGGAATGGCCAAAGAGATTTGGGATGCTCTCTCCATGCTATATCAGGGTACTTCCGAGCAACATAAGATGTTCCAAGAAGAGAAGATGAGACGCATCAGGATGCAGGAGGAGGAAGGCATAGATCCCTTCCTCACAAGGATTCAGGAGGTCTGAGACCAACTTTCAACTGTTGGGATAGAACCTCAACCTACTGAGCTAGTATGATCGGTACTTAACAGTGTCTCAGAGGATTGGCAGGTATTCATCTAAAGCATATTGGGAAGAGATAGGCTACCATAATGGGACAGGATGTGGGCTGATTTGCAATGGGAGGATTTGAGACGAGCTCTGTTAAAGAACCCCATCAGTGGCAGTAGAAGTATTAGATCAAAGATGGTGAAGTAGGAGAATAATGTGGCCCTTGCATCAAAGGGTCCTAGTCAAGGGTAGGGGGAGCTGATGAGCCCCAGAAATGGGCAATTATATGGGCTCATTTGGCCTTCTAACTTAACTTAATCCACCATTCTCATTAGTTTATTGCATGTTTTTTATTATATTTATGCTAATAGAGTGAATTGGGTTAGTCATTATGCCAAAAAGTCTAATGTGTACTTTATGCATATTTTTGGTCAATTTTGAGACAAAATCAAAGGTTTAATGAGCATTTGGTAGCCAATATTCGAGGAAAACAAGGGAGAGGATTTGTAGGAGGGTGTCCCCCTCATTTATGATCCCATACATTGAATCCTCCTTCATAAAGCTCAGAGCACAAGTAGCCACATTGATGCATCAAAGGGGTAGCCGAGCAAGTGAAGAAGAACTGTTGTCTATCTCTAGTCTTGGGAGCCGGGCCTCCTTGATTTTAGGAGAGTTGTTGGAGGATCTAGCTGTATAAATAGGAGGGCTTAGGTGCTCAGTATTTTAGTTGGATGTTATTCAAATTTTTTCACTTTTGTTGCAGCTCTTGCTCAGCTCATTTCGAGCTTACTTTTTGTGGATAGTTTTATGTAATGTGACTATTATTTTGATAATGGAGATGAAATATTTTTTGAGCCAAAACTAAGTCCTTTCAGAGGGCTGAAGATCTTGGGTTAGGGCCCAACCCAAGCTGCCCAACACCTGTTTCTTTGTATTTATAAGTTTTTGCTTCAGTTCATGAATTAACTTATGTTAGATAGATTCATTTTCCCTTAGTTAGAATAGGTTACTTTTGTTGGTTTACATAGTTGTTTCCATTTTAGTTGTTGAAGTAGGTTAAATAGAGATAAGCAAAGATCCAAAAAGGCCATCACCAAAGCCTTGATCTCCTTTCCTCCCTTTGGGCCCATGAGCTAAGGTCAAGGCATTTTTGCTGCCACTAAAAAACACATTTTTGCTTCCTCCATGCAATTTCTAAGTGTTGTAGTTTAATTTAAAAGTTAATTCTATGCTTCAGACCCATTTTTCCATGTTCATTTATATTTCTGCAATAAATCTCTTTCCATTCTTTCCTATTCATATAGCACTGTTCAACATTTTATTCTTCCAGGTCAGAATTTAGGTTAACATAAGAGATAGTTCTGTTCTTTTGCTACAACAAGTTATTTTCTTGCTCAGATTCAGTGTTTTGATTTGTAGCTCTCTTACAGTACATCTCTGCTCATTATGAGTCAATAAAGAAGCCATCATCATCTCTTTTCTCATAGGTTTCACAAGTCATTCACAACCCTTCACGAATCTGCCCTAATTTCTGCATTTCTCTCATAACCTTTCTTCTCATCCTTTGAACGAATCCAACCATCATTTTCTTTCCTAATCCTCCTTGATGAGCTTCAGACACCTTGACACCTCCCTCTAATCTTCAAATACCCTTTCCCACCATTTTTCCACCTTTAAAACCTCTAAAAACAGCTCTCGACATCCTCCTGTAGATCCTCTGTAGCCTCCTGTAAATTTCCTGAAAGTGACTTTTTGAAGTTCGATTGCATAGGAAGTCTCCAGAGGGTTACCAGAGGCTTCTTACGACTCCCCCACACCTTTGAAAATCCCAAGGTCACCTTCCATCGCCACCAAATCTCTGCCGTAACCACAAACAAATAAATTACAAGCATAACAATTTCACATAAAACACTAAAAAACCCAAAAAGATGTTTTTTCCTCATTTCCTTCCAGAAGTAGCTTGAATAGATGTATTTTACTTTCTCAATAGTCAATGGCACTCATTTCATCAATTTTCCTCTCTTTTTCTACAAAAGTAGGGTTAGTTGGAGGAATTAGGGTTTGCTAGGGTTTGCTTTACACTCCAGTCTTCTTTTTCTTTCTGCAAGTAGAATAGTCTCTTTAGAGTTAGCTTTCTTTCATCGCAGCTAAAAGCTTCTTATGAGAATTCATAGAAGTTGGCTTAAGCTCTTAGTGATCTTGTGCCAACTGACCAAGTGATAGCCTGCAGTGAGAGCTAGTACTTGTGCATACAACACCGTCGCTTCCAAGTTTGTTACGAACTATCAGGTTGATAAAAGTAAAGTAGGAAGCCCCAAGAATTGTAGCATTCTTGCTTCAATACTGATGCTCGCCACTTTTTCGTGCCGTTGCCGGGGAAGCGTCAAAGTATTTTGTGATTACTGCTTTTCTTCTATTTTTTACTGCAACATTCTGCTAAGTAGCTCATTTCAGCAAAAGTAGAGTAGTTTCTTCTTTCAATTTCTACATTTCCTTGCTTTCATTTCAATTCTGCAATTTCCATTTCAGCAAAATTAGATTATTCCTTTCAATTCTGCACTTTCCATTTCAACAAAAGTAGATTAGTCCTTTCAATTCTGCAATTTCCATTTCAACAAAAGTAGATTAGCCCCTTCAATTTTGCAATTTTCATTCCAGATTAGTCATTTCCTTGCTTTCGTTTCAATTCTGCAATTTTCATTCCAGATTAGTCATTTCCTTGCTTTCGTTTCAATTCTGCAATTTCCTTTCACCAAGTTCATTTCAGTAGTTGCAATTTGTTTGTTCAATCAATTTCAGTTTTGCAGGTACAAGAAGAAAAACAAAAATCACCAAAAAATATTTCCTTTCATGCCTTGTAGGAATAGAGATAATTCACGAAAATTCCTACCCAACACTCCCACCACATCACAAAGCCACCCTTCTCTCTTCTTCGATGGCAGTGATCTAGAAGAACCTTTAGGTGAGCATCCTGAGATATTTGAAGAACCTATAGGAGAAGAAGAGGAAGAAAGCATCTCTCCTGAGCTAATGGTTGAAAACATAAATGCTAGGGGGAATGGAAAAAGTGTAGAGGGTACCTTTCCCATTCGAAAGACCAACAGGGACACTAAAATGAAGAACATAAGCCCTTCAACCCTACCTTACTTCCATGGATTAACTAAAGAAGATCCTGACACCTTCCTATTTGAGTTTTTTGTTATCTGTCAAACCTATGACTATGCAAAAGACGAGTAGAAGTTGAAACTATTTCCTTTTACCCTCAAGGATGCAACATTGCGTTGGTTCATTGGATTACCTGGAAACAGCATCACAACTTGGGCTCAGATGCAGCAAGCCTTTAATAACAAATATCGGGACTATTGTAGCTCAAAAGATACCAAGGAAGAAATATTCCAAATGACCATGGGAAGTGATGAATCCTTGGAGGATTCTGAAGAGATATTCCAGCTCAGTTATAAAAGGGCCAGGTGCACACTTGACCCTGAATCTTTGAAGTTGGTCCTGCTCATAGGGATTTTGGAAGACATTCTAGACACCCTCCATTTACTGGCTGGGGGAGACATCTACCAACTACCTTATGAAGACATCAAGACTGTGTTTAGGAACCATTCTAGGGCATCCAGAAAGAAAGGTAGGGGGAGTGAACCCACAGCTAGTACCCCCTCATCCAGTTCATCCCTCAAAGGTGAATTCGGAAACATGTTGGAAGATTTCAAGAGTGAGATGATGCAGACTCTTGCCATGCAAATGGATACCTGGCATATCAAAAGGAAGCAAGAGGAAGTAGAGAAGGCTTTGGCCATTTTTTGTCCTAGGTGCACTAGAAGTCATATTAGGAATGAATGTCTATTGAACTCTATAGAAGAGTGTTCAGTCTGTGAAGAAGATCATCCTACAGATAAGTGCCCTTCCTTTCCCGGACTTAAAGTTGTATACCAAGGGGCCAAAGGAGCCACTAAACCACTCTATTTCATGATCCAAAGGAGACCACATGGACCTAGACCTTACCAGCAGGGAATGCAAGGAACTTCAGGCATACTACAACCCAATCAAGCCACTTCCATGCCTTCTTGGGGACCCCCTGCTTATCCTTCCTGGTCCACACCTCCTCCTTGGTCATATCCATCTCAATATCATGCTCAACCAACTCCTCATTCATTTCACTCCTATACTCAGCCACAAGATTAGTCGAATGCATCTCATCAGGGGTGGAGGCCCCAGTACAACTCTCCTCTTACCCTTTTGCCTCCACCACCTGCTCAACCGCAACCATTGCATCCTGCTCCACCAAGGCAACCCCAAATGCTTGCTCAACTGAACCGAAACCCAAATAACAGATAGGCTCAACAAGTATATAGTGGGGAACCATCATGCCTAGCCTATGTTGTGGAGATTTAGAATATTAACCTATGATTTGGGAAGGTTCTCTCGGACAGCCAGCCTCCCCCTAAGGAGGTTGAGGAAGATAAAGAAGAAAGTGAACTGAAATAAATTCCACCCTTTCCTGAGAGATTATCCGGCACAACCCAGCCTACCCCAGATGAAACTAAAATTCTAGGAGAATTTCAACAACTATATGTAAAGATCCCACTTCTCCAGGCCATAAAGGATGTGTCTATATACAACAAGATGATCAAAGAGAAGTGCTTTAGGCATTTAGGCTAGCGCAAGAGAGATGCCCCAACCATCAATGTCATAGGACAAATGTCTGACCTAATGTTGGGGCAAGTAATTTGTCGGAAGTATCTAGACCCTGGAAGCCTAGTAGTTGATGTCCACATCATTGGCACCATGATCCCCCATACCCTGATTGATCTGGGGGCTGCCATTAATGTGATGACCAATGACACTATGCTCAAGCTCAACCTCTAGGGCTCCTTGAGAAAGACCACAACAGTACTGTAATTAGCAGACCTCTCCACCGTGACTCCTGAAGGGATTGTGGAAGATGTAATGGTCTCCATTGATTCTTGGGAGTACCCTATTGATTTCCTAGTTCTCCAACCAAAGGAGAAGCTCACTGGGTATCCTCTCATCTTGGGAAGACCTTGGTTGGCTATTGCAGATGCCTACATCAGTTGCTGAGCTGGGAACATGACAATCAAGAACAGGCATATGTCCAAGCAGCTAGTCCTATACCCTCCTGCCCAACCTTTGCTAGAACATGATCTACCACCCTGGTTGGAGCAAGATGAGGATGAAGTCTATTCTTCACCACTATGTATAGTAGAAACTGCCATGGGGGGGGAACTAAAAACTGAGGATGATATCATTGGAAACTTAATTCAGAATCCACCCCCAAGTATGTTGCCATTAGAAGAGCTAGTGAAAGAAAACCAAGACAATCCTTTAGCTGATTTCTATGTGGCCAATCCAACCTCTCTCTGTGTTAAGAATATAGAGTTCAGCGCAGAAAAAACCTTGAAAATCAACTCATCCCTATCCACCTTCTAGGCGAAGGAACTGTGTAGCTTATTGAGAAAAAATTTAGATGCCTTCGCCTGGAGTTATAAGGAGATGAAGGGGGTGCACCCTTCAGTCTGTACTCATCACATTTACATTAAGGAAGATTGCAAGCCAGTCAGGTAGCCCCAAAGGAGGATGAATCCAACCTTTAAGGACATTGTCAAGGAATAACTACAAAAGTTACTGGATGTAGGATTCATCTACCCCATCTCTGACAGTGAGTGGGTTTCTCCTTTGGTGCTAGTACCAAAGAAAAATGGTAAGTGGAGGATTTGTCGATTATCAAGAACTGAACAAGGCCACCAAAAAGGACCATTTTCCTTTGCCTTTCATAGATCAAGTGTTAGATGGTCTAGCAGGGAAAAGGTTTTTCTCCTTCCTAGTTGGGTTTAGCGGGTACAATCAGATCTAAATTAGCTTGGAATACCAAGATAAGACCACTTTCACTTGTCCTTGGGGTACCTTTGCCTATCGGGTCCTTCCTTTTGGTTTGTGCAATGCTCTCACCACTTTCCAGAGAGTAGTATTGAGTATAGTCTCTGAACTGGTTCATGATGTAGTGGAAATCTATATGGATGATTTTACTCCTTATGGTTCTAACTTCCAAGAAGTTTTGTCAAACCTAGGAAAAGTTTTGGATAAGTGTATTGAAATGAGCCTGTCCCTCAGTCCGGAAAAATGTGAATTCTTGATGACTGAAGGGACTGTGCTAGGTCATGTAATATCTTAACAAGGATTGTAGGTGGACCCCAACAAAATCGCCATCATCCAAAGGGTCCCACCTCCTCAAAAGGTGAGAGATGTCTGAAGTTTCTTGGGTTTAGCAGGAATTACAGAAGATTCATTAAAGATTTTAGTAAGCTTGCCTCTCCATTGTTTGGTATTTTGGGAAGAGACGTCGAGTTCATATGGACTAACAATTGTTAAGAAGCCCTAGACACCTTGAAAGTAAACTGGTCACTGCCCCAATTTTCAGAGGCCTAAACTGGGCCCTACCTTTCCACATTCAAATAGATGCCTTGAACAAAGCAATAGGAGTAGCCTTAGGGCTATTTGATGAAAAGTTACCTTATGCCATATACTTTATAAGTAAAAATTTGTCAAAGGCAGAGTTGAACTACACGGTAACCGAGAAGGAACTCCTAGTTGTAGTACATTCCTTAAATAAATTCAGACATTACATCACATGCTATCAAACCTTTGTACACATTGATCATGTTGCAATTAGGTATTTAATGGACACACCAGATGTAAATGCTCGCATTATTAGATGGTTAGTTTTATTGCAGCAATTTGATTTAACCATTGTCGATAAGCCTGGTAAGGAAAATGTTGTTGCTAACTTTTCGTCTAGAGTAAATATACCTGCAGGTGCGGAAGGAATGGTGGATGATCAAATTCTAGATGAACACCTATTTTCTATCACAGTACTCTCTCCATGGTTTGCTAATATAACAAATTACTTGGTTGCAGCACAGTTCCCACCACACCTTTCCTCAAATGAGAAGAGCAAGATCGTGAGGAAAAGTTCCCCTTTCACTTGGGTTGGGAGCAATCTCTTCAAACTTGGCCCAGATCAGATTTTGAGATGATGTGTCAAGGAGGAAGAAGTTTTTCACATTCTCCTGACTTGTCATGATGGGCCTTGTGGAGGCCATTTTACAGCAAAGAGGACTGCCTTCAAAATTCTGCAAGCAAGATACTATAGGCCCACTCTTCATCAAGATGTGAGAAGATATATCAGCCAATGTGATCGGTGCCAAAGGATGGGGAAACCTACTCCAAAGGATGAGACGCCCCTGCAATCTCAAGTGACTTTTGAGCCATTTGAGAAGTGGGGCAAGGACTTTGTGGGTCCTATCAACCCTCCTTCAAACCAGAAACAATACATCATTGTGTGCACTGATTATCTGACAAAATGGGCAGAGACAAAGGCAATCAAGGCAGCAACAGAAGAAAAAGTAGCTGAGTTTGTAAGAGAGAACATATTCTATAAGTTTGGGTATCCAAGAGAATTGGTTATAGATCAAGGCATTCAGTTCACCTCCAATTTGATTGAAGGCCTGCTCACACATCATAAAATTAAGACAGGACTTCCACCCCTTACCGTCCACTACCAAATGGACAGGTGGAAGTCACCAATAGAGCTTTAGAGGGGATTTTGACTAAACTAGTGAGCAACAACAGGAAAGATTGGGCAGATCGATTGGTTGAGGCCACCTAGGCCTACAACACCACATGGAAGACCACAATTGGATTCACACCCTATGAACTGGTCTATGAGAAGAAGGCTTTGTTGTCAATAGAGTTTGGATACAATACACTGAGGATGGAAGCACAGTTGGACCTAGATCTCAGCCATGCACAAAGGGAAAGGCTACTCCAGCTTAATGGATTGGATGAACAAAGATTGCAGGCCCTTCTCCACACAGAAGTAATCCAACTTCAGAGGAAGATATGGCATGACAAAAACATCAAGGAGAAGCAATTCCAAGAAGGATATTGGGTGTTGTTGTATGACTCAAGGTATAAAGATTTCAAAGGCAAGTTGAGGACAAGATGGCTAGGACCCTACACAATAGAAAAGTGCAATGACAATGGTTCAATTCTAATCAGGACCATTGATGAGGAAGCCATCCCCATGCTTGTCAATGGGCATAGGTTGAAAATCTAAAGAAGCCCCTCTCCAAGCAAGAATTTATTGAAGATATAAGTAAAAGAGTGTTGGTAGTGGAGAAAGTATCTACCTCCACTCCACCCACTCAATAAATAAATAAATAATAAGAAGGACTCCAGTGAAAACGTCTATGAGGTGCTTGAGTCCCATCATTAGGTTGAAAACCTCTTTTGAGGCAGCCCAGTGATGACAAAAAAAAATGAAGAGAATAAAGATCCCTCGGTGAAAACCACCTTTGGAGGCACCCAGGGCAGGTAGGTAGGGTGAAAACCTTCTGGAGGTGCCCTGGTTGTCTTTTCCAAAAGAAGAAAAAAAGAGAGAAAAAGAGAAAAAGATAAAATTGACTTTTTGAGTGCATTGCAGGTCGCAGATGGACCCCAGGAAGCAAGGGGACATGCCACCAAGTCTATTAGATATCCTCTAGACTCTTCTCCATCATTTCTTATTCTTTTTTCCATCTCTCGGTGTTTTTTCTGAAGACTGTGCATCCTACAGGAAGCCCTGTGTGTTCTACGGGAGGCTCCTGTAGAAATCACAGAGAGCTCAAAATGAAGCTAAAAAATGATTGAAGAGCTGGGAATTTTCACAGAGAGCCTATAGACCATCCTATAGCTATCCTCCATCCTAATCCTCCATCCCACATCTGCACCACCTAACTTCCAATTATTTATTTCCTTCCTGCAAATAAAACACAGAAACCTGTTTTTCAAAAAAATCGAGGAAATAAAAAACAACACCCCTACAACTCACCTATAGCCTGCCAGATACTTCTCCATTACCATCAGATTCTTCAAGAAGCCTCATCAAAGCCCCCTGCATAAACCTCAACTAAAATTTTTAGAGGGAGAAGCAGCTATAGGAGCTCCTATAGGACTCATGTAGCAGCTGATCCCCTTAAAAATCAAGCTCCAACAGCAGAATAGTTGCAGCCACAAGCAAGATCCAGCTAGAGAGCACCTGTACAAAGTAGTTGAGCCACATATCAAGAAGCCACAAGCATATGGCAGCAGGAATATAAGTATGCAACACCAGATTCTGAGCATGCATCATCAACAAAAGCTTAGTAGTGTTATAGCATGAACATTTTGACTTGCAGGTAAGTGTCTAAACTCGTTCCTCTATTGCATCTGTATAATTTGAAACTGCATAAATGAATGGAATGGTTGAATATTAAACCTGAAAGGTGTCCAATTAACTGGCCACCCTCGTCCAGTTCGATCGTGCTCATCTGGAGATCACACTGCACGTGTGTCTAGTCAACTCATGGAAAATCCAAAAAGACAGGTAGTGGCAGATGTTGAACTCCAACGCAAATGATGGGAAGTGATTGTGGGCAGAAATCATAAAGTCTCATGATGACACTGTAATGGGGACCAATGGTCTGAATAATGGTAACGTACCCTTTCTGCCACCTCACCTCGTCACCGAAAACCTCTCCAGTAAGCATAAGTACGCTCTCTGGAGCTTATTCACCACCTTTGTTTCCATTTTCATCGTCATGCCCCTTGACTGAAACAAGCTCCCTACCACCTCCAGAGCCTCGAAACCATCGCTCTCTATCATTTTCATAACTCCTCCGCTTATTGGGTTCTACATGAACATTATCGGGTTCTATAGGAGCAGTAATAGGTCCTACAGGAGCCCTTTCTATAGGAGGGCTAGTGAGCAATCTTGCAGAGGAAAAAATAGGATTTTCATTCAAATTTGGGCTCAAAGAGGTAGGCTCAGTGCAAACCCACTTTGCATTTTCATATATACAAGGGGCGATGTGATTTTAAGAAAACATTGAGCCTGAAAAGGAGGAGGAATTGCATTCAAAATTTCTGCCTGCTTTTTTAAAAAAACACAGTTTTTGTCTGTTCTCTGTTTCTGAAGTATTGTCTCCTTCTCCACCTTGGTACTCATATATACGAGGAGTGATGCAATTTTAGGGAGAATTTAGCCTAAAAGAAAGAGAAATTGCATTAAAAAGTCTGCTTATTTCTTAAGAAAAACACAGTTTTTTCCCTCTGTTTCTTGGTTTTGAAAATTGTTGTCTCCTTCTCCACCTGAGGTATTCCAAAGATTATAAACATAATGACAGGGGGATTTATGTGGAAGGAACCTCTAAACTCAGCCAGGCTACATGAACACCCCAAGGTAGTAGCCCTTTTTACTAGGGCGAACTGGATGCCATTCTTTGAAAAACTTCGTGGGTATGATGAAGAAGTAATGCAGGAGTTTTCCCTGTCCTTGATACCTCACTCAAAAACCCATTCCACTGTTAGTTTCAGGGGTCTCACCATGGAAATCACCCCAAAGTTCATCAGTAGGGTTACCAGTCTCCCACTTGGACTACCCTGGAGTAAGGAGGAAAAACCACTGGGTCAAGTTGCCAAGAAAACATTCTTCCAGCCAAAATGAGCATCCCGTAGAGGACAAAAATGGCATCAGGAGAGCAAGCATACCTTACCCTTGGGATGAGGTCAGTTATCAGATTATGAAATACATCTCTTGTGAAGGAAGGTACAACATAGTTTATGGGTACCATTTCAGACTTTTGCATGAATTGAGATATGACATGGATCTTCTTGCACCCCAAAAACTCAATATTCACTATTTTCTCCTCCAGTCCCTAATATATTCCAACATTAAATTGAAGGCAGGAGCTCCAGACCAATTGGCTCACCATGGGCTAATTAAATTGCTGGTGGAGTAGGCCCTCCACACCTTCACAATACCCATAGCCTGGGAGATTTTTAGAAATATGACAAGGGAAGATGATGTAAAAGCCCTCACATATGACCTCAGTCCATCTGAAAGTGAGGGAGAAGAACAAAAAGGGGAAGATGAGGAGGAAACCAAAAAAGAGGAAGAGAAAACACAAACAGAGAAAGAGGAACCTGAAACAGGGAAAGAAGAAGCCCAAACAGAGAAAGAAAAACATGAAACAGAGGAGGAAGGGACCAAAGTAGAGAAGAAGAAGGAATCTAGAACAAAAGAGAAAAATACTAAAATAGAAAGGAAAAGACTAAATCTGAGAAGAACACAGCTAAAGCAGAGAGGGCAGAAACTAAACAAGATGAGAAGGAAATTAAAATAGGGATAGAAGAAACAAAACTAGCAAAGGCAGAAAAGACAAAAGAAAAAGAAACAGAAGCAAAGAAGGCAGAAGTGTCTCCTGAAACACTAGAAAGAGAGGCAACAACTGTTTTGGCTGCACTCAACACCCCAGTTAAGCCTAAACCAAAAAGGAAAAGGCAACCATCCATGTATTTTAGTGCTCGAAAAAGCACCAGGATAAAAATAGGGAAGTCACAACCACCCTTAAAAGACCCTATCACCATTGAAGATTCTCCTACTACCAAAAAGGAGGAATCTCCATCCAAAACCCCCATCACCTATGAAAGAGGAAGCCCTAGATCTTCCACTTGGAAGGAAAGGATAAAACTACAGGACTCTAAAGTAGTCCTACAGGAGACACAAACCACTCTACATGAGACCTTAACAAAGCTACAGGAGACTAAGAAACTTGAGAAAAAGGCAGAAGAGCAGACCAAGGCGAAGGATGAAATAGCAGGGATACAAAAACCTGACCCTTAGCCTAGTTTAGGCTCTTATTACAACCTTCTGGAAGGAGGGAAAATCATCCCACAGAAGTTTGCAGTCCCACTTTTCTTTGAGTTGGAAAAAGAAAGAGTAAGGAGCCACATATAGATGCAAATTTCAAAGTCCAAAGGGGTGGAAGACATTGGCCACATGGAGAACAAGCTTAGAGAGATGCGCAAAGAGCTGGCCACTGTAAAACATGCAGAAGAAATTAAAAAATATCACTTGGAAGTAGAGAATGAAATGTTTAGAAAACAACTGCAAGAAAGGGAAACCCAGGTAGAGACTGAAATGTTGAGGAAACAACTCCAAGAAATGGAAACCCAGTTAGCATGCATGGCCAACTGGGCCATGGAGGCACTATAGTGCAGGCAACCAACCAAATTAAATGGAGTATCCCTCAAAGATTAGTGGCTACAGATCCAAATCAAGACTCTAGCCCAGAGACGCACCATACCTTTTTAGGATTATGGACAATTCCTGGATCTATGTGACCATAGTTAAACAGAAGACAAGGCAAAGCTAGTAGAGTTTTACTTGCATAACTTGGTCCTCGATGATATGAACCTATGGGACCCCAATGCTAGGTTGGGGGATTTGTAGTTGATGGCCATGGCATCATGGATGAGACATGAGGAGAAAAGGGCCATAGAAATCAAGAAATTGATGGCAAAAGAACAAAATGAGCCTCTAATTATTGGGGTAGAGCTACAAGACCCTATGGCTCTCCTTAGCACACACCAGTAACTTGCAGATGATCCTCAAGGTGCCCCTAAGCACATTAATGAGTAGGCCTAGGCTATTGCACATTTTGAGGACATGGAGAGACTGCTTAGAGATGACTGCATTCATGCCTGCATGAGAAGGTGGAAGAAATTGCCACACAACCTACAGATCAGGGAATATCACTCTGTTGATGCCTCGAAAATCGCTACAACAACATTGGGGGATAACCACCCGGTCCGGACCTTAAAAGCAGCTCCTTGTCCGTTTGGTGTGGTGGCTCCGACTGTTCATCTAGGTCTAGTTACCTTCTCCCTATTGCTATTGGTTTATAATGTATCTTTAATTACCAATAGATAGGGACATCAGATCACTTCTTCTTGCTGATCAGGCAAGAGAATGACCCTTAAGCTGATTTGGGTTCAGCCAAGCCACAACTAAAGTTTTGCCTCTTTGAAGAGAGGACTTAAAAGAATGTAGAATTTATTCTAAATGCAAGCTTATTCTATGATGCAAGCAAAAGAAACTAATCTAAATCCTATCTTAATTAGGTAGATATAGATCTAACCGAACTAAGAGCAAGATAACCAAAATATTGGGATTTAGATATGTCTTGTTTATAATGAATATCAAGTTAATGAAGTAGTTCAATTAACTGATATTATGGTTACCAAAACACATTCTATTGAGACCTTAAAATTGAAATAATAAACCAACAACATTCAGGAAGTAGTTCACAAAATGATATTGATTATCAAATCAATAAATCCAATAATTGAATAATGATATGTGGAAATAGTTCACAACACATTACCATTCAATAAATTGGTTTCATAAGATAAATTTCAGAGTAAATAGTTACTCTGAAATGAGAAATTAATTCATAAAAAATAGAGATACATAATAACAAGATTGTGACAAATTACCCATATTAACAATAGTGCACAAACATGAATAAAATGACACATTCATATCACCATAAAATTAAAACTGATATTTGAAACAGTAATATTAGAAATACCAATTTTATTGCATTCATTCCTCTGTTTTTGGTGTCCAACAGCCCTTTACATTGCTTGAACTTCTGCCTTTAAAACTAGAGCCACAAGAGTGCAAGCTTTGTTCCTTCATGCATAGTTCAATATACAAAGGGAAAATCCTCAATAATCCCCAGATCTGAGATTTTTCACTCCTCCCTCCTACAACTCTAAATTCCAATTACAATAGTGCTTTTAGAAGCTCTAAAATTGCAGAGGAGAGCAGCCCTTATTCC
>APFE031733551.1:7667-19531 GCA_000404065.3 Pinus taeda
CTAATGCCTAGTGACCAAATTTTGCTTGAAAACTCACTGAAATGACAAAATTTGACCTTGACACTTCAAAATCACTTTGTAAGAGCATATTTGATCACTGGAGGAAGGCTGGAAAGACTGACACTAACAGATACCATAAATCAAAGTTCTGTGTTCCTTGAAGACATTTGAAGATCCTTTTGACTGCCTAAAGGTGTGATTCCTTTGGATTTGCTTGGAGTCTTCCAATTATTCCCACTGCATGCATGATGTCTAGTTGGGTCCCTGTTAGATAAAGAAGACTGCCAATTATGGATCTGTAACTTGGTTGATGTATTGTTGTTGCTTCATCATTTGAGCTAAGACTTCATCCTGTTACCGTTGGGGTACATACTGGTTTAGAATCTTCCATGCCGTACTTTTTCAGGATCTGTTTAAGATATTTGGTTTGTGAGAGAAAAATACCATCTTTATTTTGTTGAACTTGTAGACCAAGAAAAGAGGTAAGCTCACCAAGCAAGGACATTTCAAATTCTTGCTGCATTACTAAAGCAAAATTCTAACTCATGGATTCTTCATTGCTACCAAAAATGACATCATCAACATACACAACAATTATTAGCAATTTACCAGTGTCCATCTTTGTATATAGATTGCTATCTGCTAACCCCTTTGAAAAACCCTGTTGGTGGAGATATTTGTCAAGACGGTAATACCATTCCCTTGGAGCCTGTTTTAGAACATAGAAATCTTTTTTGAGTTTGCATACAAGTTTTGCGTCATTTCCAAGAATGAATCCTTCTGGTTCTTCAATATAGACTTCTTCTTCTAAATCTCCATTAAGAAAGACAGATTTTATACCCATTTGGTATACTTTTAATTTCTGAAAACTAGAAAGAGCAAGAAACATTCTTATGGCTTCAAGTCTAGCAACAAGTTCAAAAGTTTCTTAAAAATCTATACCTTCTTGTTGAGCATATCCTTTACAAACAAGTCTGGCCTTGTTTCTAATAACTTCTCCATTTTTGGTCATCTTGTTTTTTAATATCCATTTAGTTCCTATGATATTCTTATCATGAGGTCTAGGAACTAATTCCCAACTATTATTCTTTTCAATTTTCTCAAGTTCTTCATTCATGGCCTTAACCCAACATTCATCTCTACATGCTTCATTTACATTTTGAGGTTCAATGGAAGATAGTAATGCAATATAGCTTGACGCTTCAGCAATGGTTCTTCTAGTCTGCACACCTGCCCTTTTCCCCCTAAAATTTGAGTTTCTGGATGATTTTTCTGAACATACCTAAACGGAGTATTTTCTTCTATCGTTAACTCTTCTTTTGGTGCTTCATTGGTTTCTTCTTCAGAATCAGTGTGATTTGATGTGGGAAAATAATCCTCATTTTCTTCATTGCCATAATCTTCAGTTTTTATCTGTTTTGGATTTTGCATGCTTCATCAACCACAACATCAAGATTCTCAATAATTTTCCCAAATCTTTTATTATAAGATTTATATTACTTTGGGAAGAGTAGCCAAGAAGAATATCTTCATTTACTCTGGGTTCAAACTTACGAAGTTTTTAATCCGTCCTTTTGATATAACATTTGATTCCAAAAACTTTGAAGTATTTTACAATAGGAGTCTTACCATACCAAAGTTCATGTGGAGTTTGAGTGTTGTTTACCCAAACATTTGCTTGGTTGATAATACTGATGACGGCGAATGCAGCGTCACCTCAGAAGGTTGCAGGAGTTCCGGATTCATCTAGCATAGCACGAGCCATTTGTTGAACAGTTTTGTTCATCCTTTCTACCACTCCATTTTGTTGAGGAGTCCTTGCAGTGGAGAATTTCCTTTTTATTCCATGTTGTTCACAAAAGTCAAAGAATTCATCCAAGGTAAATTCCCCTCCTTGATCAAATCTGAGGCATTTGATCTGGTTTGCTTACCGAATTGACATGATTTTCATATAGTATTTTCAGGAATATGGATATCTAGAAGATCATGAATTGCCTGGAATCTACATGCTTTTCTTATTTGAGAAAAGCTTAGATGTCCCAATCTTCTGTGTCATAGCCAGTTTTCACCATTTTTGCTTAGATAGCAATGTTGTTGTCCTCCCTTGAGTATGTATAGATTGTTCGGGGTTCTTGTCCCTTTGATCACAATTTCTCTTGTATTAAGCTCACGAACAACACATCCATTTGATCGAAACACTACTTCATTTCCTTGATCACACATTTGACTCACACTCAACAGGTTATGCTTTAAGCCATCAACATACATAACATTCCCAACTTTAACTTTTTCTTTCAAGAAAACAGAGCCTTTAACTTTTATGACAGTAGGAGTGTCATTTCCAAATGAGACACTCTTTTCCTTTTCTAAGGAATTATATGAGTGTAGTTTTGTTTTGTCACCTATCATGTGTTTTGAGCATCCACTGTTGATGTACCACTAGTTTTCCTGTCCTTCTACATACAAGGCTATGCCACATCTTTCTGTTTGTGGTTCTTTCTTTCTCCATATTTTGGGATTTAATGGAATTTTCTCCTTTTGAGCTATTTGTCGAAATTTACTCCTGCATTCATATTCTTCATGGCCAAAGTTGTTATAGATTGAGCATTCTAACTCATTTTCTAGAAGAGAAAAGTTATTATAGGAACTTTTCTTGATCCCTGTCACATTCCTTTGATTTCATGCTTCTAGAGTCATGATATTTTTGTAAGCAACACATTGAGTAGCTTTGTGTCCAAAATTATGACATGAGAAACATTGACCATTAAAGAAGTTCCTGTGATTATCGAATCTATTGACCCGGTGATTTTAGTTTCTTTTGATATTTATCTTTGAAGCAAATTGAGTATGATTTACCTAAGGTTGATTGTGGCTTCTTTTCATCCTTGAAGTAAATTGAGCCTGATTCACTTGGTGATTTGCTTTATGCCTTTGCTGACAATTGTCAAACTATTCACTTCTCTTTGTTGCATCAAGATAGCTTTTGGTGGAGGTTGACGACTTCTATGATTGAGATGTTTCTTCAGTATATCCAAGACCTGTCTTTATCAAAGGAGAGCGCTACACTTTGATAATTTCATTTAAGGTTTCTGATCCTTTAGCAAATCTAAGATTGAGAGCTTTTGTTTTCTCAAGATCCTTTCTTAGACCGACAATTTCACATTCTAGCTTTTCATTGTGTTTTTTTCTTTCAGCAACTTGGTATGTCAAGGTATCTATAATCATATTCTTTTCTTCTAAACAGATTTTGAGTTTAGATATTTCTTCATAAAGGTCATCTTCATCTAAATCATCCAAAAAATCATCATCTTCATAAGCCATCAGAAGTCTATAGTCATTACTATTTTCATATTCATCACTATTTGATAAACCATCGCTATCTTCATGAGTATAGTAGCTCTTTTTACATACACTTTTTTTTCTATTCCATTTTTCAGATTCCTTCCCTTTATCATATTTATCTTTATCAGGAAATTTGGTAGCATAATGACTGTCTCTACCACAGGTAAAACATTTGAAAGGTAGTTTACCTATGAATCTTCTAGAACCCTGTTGAAGCTTCTTGACAAAGTTTGCTTCCTTTTCTTCTTTTGAAATATGACATGATTCATTGAGTTCTTCTTTTCCTTTTGCTGAAGCTTTAAATGCGGCTTCTCTCATATCTGATGGGCCTCCTTTTCTCATATCAAAGGTAGTTAAGATTCTGTGAATCTATGTCATAGCAATAGACTATAGATCTTGCTTTTCTTCTATGGCTGATACTTTTGATTCAATTGTAGTAGATAACAATCTTAAAACTTTTTCAACTAAGGTAACTTCTTTTATCTCTTCACCCAGATTCTTCTTGCAATTAATAATCTCATCTATACGTAAGAATTAACTAGCTATAATTTCATCATTGTGCATCTTGAGAGTTTCATATTGAATTTTGAGGGTTTGCAGTTTAGCACGTTTTACATGAGAGTCTCCTTCGTAGCTTAGAATGATTTTGTCCCATATTTCTTTGGCTAATTTGAGCTTCATAACTTTGACAAACTCTGATTCTGAAAGACTTCCCAATAATGTATTGATAGCCTTGGCATTGGTTTCATATTGCGTTTTACCTGCTGTATCTGTAGGAATTGCTAATGGAAATGTATATCCTCCTTCCATGATTTCCCAGACATCTTTTCCAAGAGATTGAAGATAGGTTGTTGTTCTTACCTTTCAATAAACAAATTTGCTCCCATCAAATATTGGCAGTCTAATTGATCCCCTGCTTTCTTGATTACTCATTTTGATGGATCTTCCTTCAAGCAATCAAGCTTCTTCTGAAGGACCTGCTCTGATACCAATTGTTGGAAATAATACTGAGAGGGGGGCTGAATCAGTATTATCATATCAATAATTTAATTTTCAAAACTGATTTGTATACGCTACTTCAGCTTAGTGAACTAGCATGTATACACAACTGTACTTAATGCAACTAGCATATATGCAGAGATCTTTTGATTTACCCAAATTATCATGCATTGAACTTTAACCAGTATATCAGGAATTCATTAGACAGTGCAGTAAAAATAGAATAAAGCATCACACATAAGAAACACACATGAACACCAAGATATAAGGTGGAAACCCAATGTGGGTGAAAACCACCTGCTATAATCGTCTCTATCTTCTTTTAATAATAAGTTCTGTTTACAATTTTTGTACTGGTGCAGTCTTATACCAATACGCAGGCTTCTACCTGTAGAAGGCTACAACCTTCTCTCGTTCTCCAGCTTCTACTAGAAGGAAGCTACAACCCCCTAGCTCTTGTACTAGTTGATATGTTTACTAATGCATAGGTGCCAGCCTACAGAAGGATACAACCTTCTCTTTTCTTCCAGGGACCACATCTCATAAATTTTCAGACTGGATACATCAAAAAAATCATTCAATCATCAAATATATCTACATCAACCAATCTCCTTTTGAACCAACCACAACTGAATCAATCAATCACTCCATCAATCTAATCATTCAAAATGTTGTCACCAGCATATAGTAACCAGAATGCAAGCCAGAACCCAGAACACTACAACAGAAAACAGAAGTAACTAAAACATATTTTATAAGGTATACGCTACTTCCATGTGTCAAACCTGCATGCATACAAACTTTCCTCAAAGTGAACAAGTGTACAGATCTGCAAATCAAATGTATGATGTATACGCTACTTTGATATGCAGAAACAACGTGTATACTCTCCTTTTCTAAAGTGAACCTGCATACAGATCTATAAATGATGATTTAAATATTACAACTATTCCAAACTTTAGTCATACCCAGATCATCATATTTACAAACTACAACATGCGACAGTTATTCAGATACATGATCAAACCACATAAATATAATTCACTTCAAGCCTTGACATCTTGATACATCATTAGATCTTATCCTTCATCAAACGCTAAGGTTCATCCTTGGTTCAGATCAAGCACAACACCATAAGCCAATAACCTGCATATTAGATCTCACACTTCATCAGATATTCGATACTTGTGTTAGCGCTTGAAATTTCACCTCAGGCTGAAAAAGGCAAACCTCAAGGCAACATCAAACCATTTAGCCTCGTAGCTAGCCCTATGGGGCAGCAGAAGGCTCTCTCTGGTCAATCTCAGTAAAATCTTCAATGGATGAGATGACCAATAGGGTAACATTGATTTTAGGCTAGTAAACTGATCAAAAGGGTTGATTTGATGTTTTTAGGGTTTAGGGCTTTTGATATTTTTTTGGTAGGGAGAATGAATAAAATGATGAGGGAGGTGGAAATAGGAAATAGGGAAAAAGTGGGGGTATAAAGGATAACCTTGAAAACAACAAGACAAAACCTAGTTCAACCAACACTTTGACATTTTTGAGCAAATATGCATTGGATTCATTAGTTCAAAATGATTGGCTTTAAACCACATTCACTTATTTTTCACACTTTGGAAAACAATGTATTTTCATGAGGAGAAGCCTACTTGCAACCTTGAAGCAATATGGGGTTTCTTGGCAGCTTACTAGCGAAATTTGGTGGAGGAATTCCCAACGGGTCGCACGCCTCTGACGGGTCGCGCCTGTGTAATTTTTACACTGCTGGAGGTGCCCTGACGGGTCGCGCGCCTCTAACGGGTTGCGCCCCTTTGCAGGAGGCTTTTGGAGGCCTTCCCGTTGTCGGAATCGAGAACAGGATAGCTCGTTGGAAATTTCCTTGAGTCTACTTTCCCACCCAACTAGAATTTTTTAATTTGGAGTTCATTTTCCCTGTCAAAAATCAAATCGTCCAAGACTGTTCAAAAAGTGCCAAATGAGGCTGCCTCAAGGAAGAGTGCTGTTGCAGTCAACTTTTTAATGCCTTCCTCAACCCCAAATTGAGCTCATGATAGCTCATTGGAAATATATTTGTGTCTATTTATCATTTTACTCATCAAGAAAATCATTTGGCCAACCAATCTAGGAGAAAACTTGATTTTCCCAAGGTCACTTCAGAGGTGCCTTTGATTCTCCTGAGGCAACGGTATTTTTTGACATTTGTCTCAAACCATGACACCTGTGCAAAACGTGAAGGAGGATTTTCTTCTTTGGCATTTTTTGGACAAAAACCTCTCTCAGTTTTCCCAAATTCATCTTTTATTGCTCTGGAACATCATTTGAGTGTGACCTGTCCCGATGTATGAAACAAGGAATTTTGTCGAAATGGAGCGAAATGAAGGGGATAGGGGGCTTATAAATTCTTGGGGAAATTTTTGGGAATGGGGAGGGATTTTGGGAGTAGGGGAAAGTGGAATCTCAGAGATTGAGTGAGGGGAAAGGGTCCAAAAGGGCAAAACACAGGCCCAACCTACAAAATTGCCAGGTTGTAGCTAGAAACTAGGGTTTGTGGAAAAATGAGGAATTTGGCGGATCTAAGGGATGGGAAGTGTTTGATAAGGTACTTTAAGGATAGGGGAAGGTGTATGAACATCTGGATACAAGTTTTGCTGATGATTTGACCGTCCAAGAGAAATTGGCTTCAAAACCCTAGGATAGGGAAATGAACTTGCCAAGGCACAACTGAAGCATGAACAAGATGTAAAATGACTCATTAGACATTGATATGATAATGACAACCCTATGAATGATGATAGACTCGGCTGAATAGTGACATAGATTGGCATTTGGGCAACTTTAGAAGGAGTTAAAGCAAACTCTAGACCTAATGCCTAGTGACCAAATTTTGCTTGTAAACTCTTTGAAATGACAAAATTTGACCTTAACACTCTGAAACCACTTTGTAAGAGCATATTTGATCACTGGAGGAAGGCTGGAAAGACTGACACTAACATTGGCTCCAATGGGGATGGTAGCTCGTTGGAGGTGCCAAGAACCTCATACCTCTGGGAGAGCAGACCAGTGCTTTCAGCCATTGGGCAATGGAGTCAAAAACTCAAGCTGAAATGCATGACTGAAAACTGACTCAAACTAACTTAACAAAAAGACTGAAAATGGACTAACAAAGGACTCATGACTCAACTAAAAACTGACTCAATACTTGAACACAACCAACAAACTGAAAATGATGCTCAAAGTGGAGCTTATTCATCACAACCTACTCTAACAGTTTCATTTATCACCTGATCAAGTGAAATGAAACAACCAATGCAACCAAGTAAGTATCTCATCTTCTGTTTGAAATCTCCGCAAGTTCTCACTTATGACCAACAAGAGAGAAATACTGAAAGGGAACTCCCATGACAACTTAGAAACAGATCCATTGAATGATATGAATTCTCTATCCGCCTCCAAAAAAACTGCATAAGGATCATGAAATTCAAGCACACTGGAACTTAGCTCATCTAATAGATTACTTCTCGTTTCCTCATACCATGAACGCAAACTTTGATCTGAGCCTTGTGACGAGACCTCTGCTAAAAATGAGAAAGAAACTGGCTGCTGGATCAAATTCATATCAACACATGTTTCAAGCTCACATGTAGTTAATGGAGAAAGACTTTGACTGCAAACCTCATCCAAAACATCAGCTATTGGATCATGAAAAACTTGAAAAGACTGCTGCAATGTATCTGTTGAAAATGTATGACATCCTTCTAGCTGTTCATCTTTTTCTTGAGAGATTTTATGAATATTCTTCCTTATAAACTGAAATGCTTCGAAACAAAAGGGTATAGAATCTTCCGGCATCATCAAATCATCTTCCACAGCTTCATCTGTAATCTGCCCTTCAATTTCATCTGGTGCTTGCAAGTCTGATGCTACAGGCTGCTCAAGAATTTTGTTATTTGTCTCGTCCTCAACATTAACACTGAGAGATTGCTGATTTGTTATAGGATGTTCATTTGAAGATTTACCCTTCAAAAACTGAAATGATTCAAAACAGAATGGTGCGGAGTCACCTTGAATCATTAAATCATGTGCGTCCACTTCCAAGTCTTCAGCTGCAACTTGACAATCAATGGCTTTCGGGGGTTGCAAATCTGAATATGAGAAGGCTTGTACAGGGTTCTCATTGCTCTCAATATGTTTCAAATCAAGACTTGTTAACATTTGATTTCTAATTGCATGGTAGTTATCTCTGATGAACTGAAACGAATCAAAACAAAAAGGTAAAGATCCTTCATTTACTTCAAAATTTTCTGCACTTTCCTCATCAATGTCATAGCTGACATGTGATGGCTGAACATTGTATTCAAGCTGCTGAAAATGAACTTTTTCCTCCCATAAACGAGCTGCTGGTTCGTCTGCAAGATTAGCTTCTTTTTGGAGAACATAATCATCATCATACTCATCAAACTGAGCAATTCATCATCAAACATACACATCATATCAACATCTCTCTCTTCTTCACAATGATTTATAAAACAATCATTATGACAACTGGGATCAGAAACAAAATGATTTAGGTCAGCAACTTGTTCTTCTTCAATCAACGACCCATGAGCTTGAACATCATAATCATTCCTTGCATTAATCTTTTCCATCATCGTTTCTACTTCACTTACCAAAATGTCAAGTTTCACCTCTAGAGATGTTGATTCGACCGGATCTATGTTTTTCATCTCTTCTTCTTTCAACCTTGCCCGTAGGATCAGCAGATGCGCCTATACATTTACTGCACTGTTTTTCATCTCATGAAGCGTTGCAATATCCCTTTGTCTCAGCTGAAACTCCATCTCTAGATCAAAGGCACCCGGATAGTGCAAGAGAGCCGATCTAGGAGTAGATCTTATATCAACTGCATCGAATAATAAACTTGATTAAATCTGGCCGAAAACTGTTGTACTGTCTCCCTTGGCAATCTTTTCAGCTGGTTATACTCTTCTACAATCAAGAAAAGGTTTTGTCCGATCATCCACCTGTCGAGAAAAACTTTGACAAACTGCTGGAAATCTGAGATGCTCGCATCAGGCAGGGTTTTGAACCAACTCTTCACTTTGCCTTGCAAAGAAAGAGCAAAGAGCCCTAATACTGGACATTTCTGCATCAACTTCAAAAAGGGTCTAGAAAAATTCTCAACATTCTTTCAACATGATTGCTTCAACTGTTGACATTCTTACTTTTCACCATCAAACCTCGGCAAGTATAGTCATAGCTTTTGGGAAAGGGCATGGAGAACGAAGTAAAACAAGAGGTTTTATACCGATCTGAAATTTTACAAGGTGTAGGGTATGTACAGCAGGTATAGAATTAACGTTGGTTGCTTTGGGCCTCATCAATTGAAGATGGTCATTCACAAATTCGGAAAAAAGGAGGATCTTGATCACTCAAAGGCATGCAAATCTTTTGGTTGTCACACTTTTCAAAGGGGAAAGAATCAACTGCAGGCCGAGGATCTTTTCTCAAATACAATATACATTGCAAAGCCTTCTTTACATTCTTGGGAAAAGAGAAGAAATAATTTATGACAAAGAACAAAATGTCTTGCATGAAATTCCAACTTGAGTACCTAATCTGTCCATGTTGTTCTTTCATGTTTCTGTTGGTAGGGATCATCCTCCAGTGGAGTCTTTGGATCTGATCTCAAAACTGATTTAGAGTCACCAAGTGAATGATTTCAGCCTGTCAAGTGTCTGATCGGTGTCCACCATCAACAATTAGATCTGAACTTGATACATGTACTGGGGTGAAATGCAAATGAAATGCTATGTTCACAAGCTCACGGAGATTAACTGAAGCAGCGTTTATCTACTTGCGCTGATGCAAAGCAAGAGTGTTTTCGAAGGCTACCTGGCATAACTTCAGGCTCCATCTAAGACTTATGAGAAAAACATATCAACCCACAAACAAGTTTGTTCTCCCCAGTATGGTCGCCAGTATGTTAGCGCTTGAAATTTCACCTCAGGCTAAAAAAAGGCAAACCTCAAGGCAACATCAAACCATTTAGCCTCGTAGCTAGCCCTACGGGGCAGGAGAAGGCTCTCTCCGGTCAATATCAGTAAAATCTTCAATGGATGAGATGACCAATAGGGTAACGCTAATTTTAGGCTAGTAAACTGATCAAAAGGGTTGATTTGGGGTTTTTAGGGTTTAGGGATTTTGATATTTTTTTGGTAGGGAGAATGAATAAAATGATGAGGGAGGTGGAAATAGGATGTAGGGAAAAAGTGGGGGTATAAAGGATAACCTTGAAAACAACAAGACAAAACCTAGTTCAACCAACACTTTGACATTTTTGAGCAAATATGCATTGGATTCATTAGTTCAAAATGATTGGCTTAAACCACATTCACATGATTTTCACACTTTGGAAAACAATGTATTTTCATGAGGAGAAGCCTACTTGCAACCTTGAAGCAATATGGGGTTGTTTGGCAGCTTACTGGCGAAATTTGGTGGAGGAATTCCCAATGGGTCGCACGCCTCTGACGGGTCGCGCCTGTGTAATTTTTACACTGCTGGAGGTGCCCTGACGGGTCGCGCCCTTTTGCAGGAGGCTTTTGGAGGCCTTCCTGGTGTCAGAATCAGGTGCAGGATAGCTCTTTGGAAACGTCTTTGAGTCTACTTTCCAGCCCAACTAGAATTTTTCAATTTTGAGTTTATTTTCCCTATCAAAAATCAAATCTCCCAAGACTATTCAAAAAGTGCCAAATGAGGCTGCCTCAAGGAAGAGTGTTGTTGCAGTCAACTTTTGAATGCCTTCCTCAACTCCAAATTGAGCTCATGATAGCTCATTTGAAAGCTCTGTGTGTCTAGTTATCATGTTACCCATAAAGAAAATTATTTGGCCAACCAAGCTAGGAGAAAACTTGATTTTCCCAAGGTCACTTCAGAGGTTCCTTTGATTCTCCTGAGGCAACGGTATGTTTTGACATTTCTCTCAAACCATGACACCTGTGCAAAAATTGAAGGAGGATTTTCTTCTTTGGCATGTTGTGGACAAAAATCTCTCTCCATTTTCCCAAATTCATCTTTTATTGCTCTTGAACATCATTTGAGTGCGACTTGTCTCGATGTATGAAACAAGGAATTTTGTCGAAATGGAGCGAAATGAAGGGGATAGGGGGCTTCTAAATTCTTAGGGAAATTTTTGGGAATGGGGAGGGATGTTGGGGAGCAGGGGAAAGTGGAATCTCAGAGATTGAGTGAGGGGAAAGGGTCCAAAAGGGAAAAACACAGGCCCAACCTAGAAAATTGCTAGGTTGTAGCTAGAAACTAGGGTTTGAGGGAAAATGTGGAATTTGGCGGATCTAAGGGATGGGAAGTGTTTGATAAGGTACTTTAAAGATAGGGGAAGGTGTATGAACATCTGGATACAATTTTTTCTAATGATTTGACCGTCCAAGAGAAATTGGCTTCAAAACCCTAGGAGAGGGAAATGAACTTGCCAAGGCACAACTGAAGCATGAACAAGATGT
>APFE031733551.1:60991-75249 GCA_000404065.3 Pinus taeda
AACTAATGAAGGTAGAAAGAGAAATTTCCAGATGCAAAACAACCACTGGAAATTTGGTTGAATTAGTAAATAATACACTTTATTTGTCTAATATGATTTCCCAATGTACTCCAGGTCAATTAATAGCGACAAATATGTTGGAGCACTCATGCTACCCGGAGCTGGAGAAAAACGGAAGATTAATTGCTAGAATCAACAGTTTGACATGGGATGCTTATTGGTTCTTCTTGGTCAAGCCATACAACCAAAGAGCCGCCTTGAAATGCCTCACGGATGCTGTCGGGTATATTATACCCGACATTCAGGATGCACCTTCGCCGCCCAATTCAGTTTGCACCTCAACAAACCGCTAGAAGTGGAGCTGATGCTTGCGATAAGCCAGCTCAGGTTTAATGGTAAACAACCTGAGTCATGACTCACATCGCCGACTGCCAGATTGCCCCTGAGAAATAGATCGCACTTACTGATACCAATTTACTAGGATTTTGTTTCATAGATTTTTTTAGCTTAGTAGTATTTATAGACCCTTTCATGCATTTAGAAAGGGTCGTAAAATTTTGTATATGACTTAAACCCTGAAGTTGCACTATTGTACTTCAGGGATATTTTTTTATGAAACTGGACCAATTATTCTAAATTTAATGAGAAAGGTTTTTATGCAAATGTGCACTATTGTCATTGTTTAAAAGCATTTATGTGTTGAAGAAGGAATTTTGAATAGCGATTGATATTTCGAATTGATCTGCAGCTCACATGGTACTATTATCTGCATCTGTACTCATTTTTGTTATATGAATTGTTGTTTAAATTGCTCTTGCTATTATCGCTTATATATATGTGCTTTTCGCAGGCATTCCACTATTGGTTGTTTATCGCATGCTTCCCTTTCAATCGTATATATGTATCGATGATATAAACAGTGAATGCAGTAATTTGTGTTTATTGCTTCATTGTGACTATTCATATGAAGTAATCGTTGAATGATTGAATGTCTCTTATTTATTTTACAGAGTCATCTACGTGCCTGTTTGATAGATAAATATTATTTAACGTTGCATTCTGGATGAATAAGTTGTTCCCAGGATTAGTATTAGTTTCCCTATTTCTGTCAATAGAATAAGCTGGTCGCCTATCACTTAAGCAAACTATTCATCACCCATCCATCCATTTTATTTTATTATTGGGAAACTGGTCCCGTTATCTCCAGTCGGAGCCACCATCCCAAACGGAAAAGGAGCTATACTAAGGTCTGGACCGGGTGGTTATCCCCCAATGTTGTGGCAGCGATTTTCGGGCCATCAACACATGGCAGCAGTTCACATGATGATGACACATGATGAGGTCGACACGAGAGGTTGCAGGAAGCATGTAACTTGAGATGGAGGGGCCAGCCTTCCACGATGGGGAGCAGCGTGTCGAGATTGCGACGAGATGGTCAATGGTCATGGATTGAGATGATTTCCGATGTATGACATACCAATGGGGTATGGTGATCTTGGTGACAAATGGTTGTCGGGACGAGACATGATGGAGACGGTGGTTCTACATATGTTGCAGGGATGTGTACGGTATGTGGAGGAGTTGACATCATGGATGATACAATTGATCTTGGTGGATGGCTACCAGGATGATATGTTGTCGAGGACGACAACGACTTCGGGTGGAGGAGTATGTAAACCTGCAGTTCAATTGATGTGCGACCGCGGGTGAAGGCTGAACGAGCGCGCTGTTAGAGCTGAACGAGTTACGGTTGTGTTGAAGGGCGAGCTCATGACTTGAGATGCGATGATACATTATGCACATATGAGGAGGGCGAGCTGAGTTTTTATGCATGGGAGTGTGGGATAAAACATATGAAGCTAACCCATACTTGGAGAACAAGCCGACGGTACATTTGTGGAAAAGTAGGGGTGTGCGAAGCATGGAGGACAAGTCGGCCAGGTGGGCTAACTCGCCCTACCACCCGTATAAACAAGAGGAGCATTGGAGTCATTTAACCATCATTCATTCGATCATCATCTCTCAACGAGCTACTTGGACGCAGGGCGAAGGCGGAGTGGGAACTACGAAGTTGGGCGAGCCACAACGTGCAGGGCTGCACAATAGGCAACCTAGGCAGGCGCCCGTGCAGGGCTGCACAACAGGCGACTCGGGTGAGGGTGTCCGTGTAGGCATGCACGACGGGTGACCAGGTGAGGGCGCCCGTGCAGGGCTGCATGACGGGCAACCGAGTTGGGCGTCCGGGTAGGAGTAAACGATAGGGCGACCGAGTAGGGCGTCCACTGAACGGATGAACCGGAGTGCGGAACGAGTGAACCATGAGGGCGTGCCATGCACGGAGGTGAGTTGGTCGACACGGTGAGGGCGTGCGGACGGGCGGTCGGGTGAGGGCGCGCAGTGCATGACAAAACGGTGGAGACAAAGGTTGGAATCGGAGGTCATAGAGTTGGGCAGGCAGTACTACGTGTTGTTCATACAATTTGGGCATTTGCCAAGGGTTGGAAAGTGGGACTGCGTGTGGGTAGGTGTACATGGTTTGGGTGTTTGCTGACCAATGAAGAGCGAGCCAGGTGAAGACATGCGACGAGGTGAACGATAGGTTGATGAGTCGTGCGGCGACTGTGCGGAGATGCCGACGAGCTGGGCAACCGAGTTTGCTGAAGTTGGAAATTTGGTTAAGTATAAATTTGGGGTTTCCCAAGGACTTAGCCTATACTTTGTAAAAGTGGAAAATTTGTATAATATATTGATTCGAGCATACTCATATTACAGGGAGTTGCCCCTCCCTTTATACTGTTGTGCATTTCTCTTGTATAATGCTGATGTTAATGAATGTGTATGGGTGTTCATTGGTATAAAGTAACACATTAATAATACTTTGTTGCGAAACACAAAATAAGTAGGAAAAGTGGAATGTTAGGCGTAGTCTACAATCATAAGTATTGGTGAAAAGAAAACGATTGGTAGTGCCACACCTCGCTATAAGCGGTTGAAAGACTACTGCGGGTGTAGGGCGTGACAGTCGTGGCCAGGGTAACAAAGGCTCGAAACCCCAGGCAACCAAACGACCAAGCAGGATGGATGGCCACAAGGGTTGCAAGGCCGCTGAGAGCATCATACCTGAGGCAACCGAGACATACAAAGAGGAAGTAGATGAGGGAATCCGAAAATTAATAGATGGATGGGAAGACCAAGTGAAGAATGAGTTGGAACCAGATGATGAGATTGAAGTCTGGAGAACAATGGTCCCTGATCCAGGAACCATAAGAGGGAGAATTACACAATTCAAGCACACCTTATCCCTGTATTTTTTGATGAAAATTCTGCTAAGCAAAGCAACTGAGCAAATTTATGTGGGGATGGCAGTTACCATGCGGCCCTCCCAACTATAAGAGAGACATGGATAAGATCATATTCCAGCTGCATAAACAAGATGTTAGGATGGACCGTATTGACCGACGCATCCCTTGCGTTGGGGAGATCTTTGGAATGCCAGAAGCAACTGCTGATGATCCTGCCCCAGTAGCCTCAAACACTGAGGAGTAGAACGACAAGCAAGATTAGTCTTCCTATGCTTAGTTTTGTTTATGCGGATAGAATTTAAATTTCCATTTGTTTATGTTCGTTGTTATAGTTATATAGTTTGTTATCATGAGACTGAAACATAAGTAGCTCTACTAGAAAGACTGAAGAAGTTATGTTTTTGGATGCTGTATAATGTTGATCAATGGTCAACAAACTCGGTTTCCCCCCGAGCGAGTTGAGGCCACCGGGTAAAACTGTGTGGTGTAAATTTGCCTTATATACATAATAGTGTGGTGTAAATTTGCCTTATATACATAATAGAAAATAAACCATCATACCAAGCGTTACAAAAAAAATGTTAAAAATATATTATTATCAATTAATTGAAATAAATTATATTTTAAATTATTCATAAATACTATTTTACCAAAAATTTTATAATTATTTTATAATTTTAATTTAATTGGATAAAAGTTTGGGAAAAAATTGAATACCTATCCATAATATCTGAATTTTATGACAAAAATTCATAAAATATACACCAACTTTATAGAAATTTATAGTATGTATAAATTTAATTGAAAAATATATAATTAATAAAAAAATTATAAAATTCCATTGTATTTGAAAATGAGTTATATTATATGAACCTATCATATTTATAATTAGATAGTATAAGTATTTTAACAAATTAAATTACAAATCATGAACAAAATAGAGAATTATGATATTTTTAATTTAATAATAACTTAAAAAATTCATTAACAGTGTAAATTTGAAATGGGGTATAATATTTTAAAACAGAACTATTCATAAATCCATGACAACTCAAGCATTACAATAAAGTTTTTATCTAATCTATAAAGAAAGCAATTCTTATGGTTAGCATCATTTCTATAATTTTTTCAAATTATATATTTAACTTATGTATAATTTTTTACTAATTAATAATAACAATTATAAATAATAAAATAATTTAAAATAAGTTTAATTTAGTTATTTATTTGAAAGAGAAAAAAATTATTTTTATTTCAGCAATGTGAAATGTATTATAAAGAAATATTATGATGCTTTATTATGGATCGATGTCTATAAGCATTTGTTATTCATTTAATTTTATATAATTACACTTGTGTTAAGCATGAGTGCATGTATTTCTTATCTTGATTCAAATAAATAGACAAAATAAAATATATAGTAGTTTTAAATGGCTATGACTTTTTTTGTCTTTTTAATTAAATTCTAATTAAAAATAATGTCATATGAACAAGTGACGTAAAAAATGAGTTATGAATTTTTGGGCATGCTATATTGATATCCCATGATATAGGCTCATTGCATTGTAACAACGCCTATTTACAAATCATGAATCTCTATGATTAAGAATCGTGATACTTGTTTTTTTACAATGTATATATGTAGTTGGTAGAGATTTAACCTCCATAGAATATGTTGAAATATTCATAGTACTATTTATAGATCAAGGATTAAGATTTATTTGCAAGTTAGTTATGATCTTTTAATTAAGTTATCTCAAATTAATTAATTAAAAAATGTCATATCAACCTGTGCCATAAGCATGTGGTATTGATAAGCCATAGTATTGACTCATAGCATTATAACAAAAATTATTTACAAATTGAAAATTCCATAATTAATTGGGGAGTGAATCTCTATGGTTAAAAATATTGTTACATGTTTTTTTAAATGTATTAGACATTAAAATTTAAACATATTTAGCAAGAATGAAATTCTTCTTTGTAGCATATTTTTTCTTAAATAACAATGATGAATAAACTTTCATTCCAATTTCCCACTACAAATTTTAAAATATATTATGATAAATTTTCTTCCTATATTAAAAAAAACCAAACAAAGGTAACATTACTCTTTCTAGAAACTAAAAGATTCAACATATTTGTTTTCGGACAAATTTCAAAAGTTTATAATTTGTTTAACCAGTTGAAACCTGATTTGAAGATAATTTCTCGTAAAGCGAGCAAGGTAGCTTCCAAAAGTTGCATGATAGTGATTTTTCAAATAAAAATGACATTATCACTTATGAATCATTTTACATTAAATTGTTCTGTGATGAATGATGAAAAATTATGTTTTTATTTACTTTAGCATTTAAATTGTATTTCAAAAAAAAAATTATAATTTTTAGTTAATATTAATAATAAATATTAAATATTTAAATTTTAAATAAAAAGATTATTTTATTTACAATTTAATATTATCATAAAATAATTACAAATGTTAAATAAATACAATTAGTATAAATTTAATTTTAATTAACTATGAAAGAGATTAAATATTTTGAGATGTAAATATCTCTTTAAAAGTGGTTAAAATGTTATTTATATATAAATATATAGATAAGATCACGCATCAACAAAAATCTCTTTGGAAACTTGATTGGGTAAACATACAACTAACTTGCAATTCCAAATATTTGTTAGATTTCATAAAATTCAATGAAAAATATAACTTAAAAATGGTCAAAATGTGCAATAATGAAATAACTTAAAATATTTTAACCATAAGAATTTATTTTTCAATTGTTTTATATACTATATACAATTTTTTAACCATATATAATATATACATAGTTGATACTGAAATATTTTACTAACATGGACATTGAAATAATTTAGAATAGCATTTTTTAGACACCTGAGCCTCACGAAAGAAAATTGTAAATATGTAAATTAAGGAAAATTGAAGAGTTAGAATAGGAAGCAACCTTGGAATATGAATTCCAAAAGTTACACCTCCTCTGAAATTCTCTCTTGGAAAATACTTAATCTTTTAATAAATTTATGAGTTTATAATTAAAGTTTCATTAATGTTTTTCATCAAATAGTTTGCCTGCACACTATTGTAGGTTCTTTTCTCAGACTTTAATAATTAAATACACTAAACCACATGCATCAAAATAAGTTCCTAATGGTTTCAAATGACATATTTAATGCCTCAACATGTACCCAAAGATCTCAAAACAATTATATGCTTCTTATTTCAAACCAAGAAAATTACACATTATTGATATGTGGAAATAAGACTCACAAAATAGTGCTTTTACATTTTAAAATTTGAATACACAAGGAAGAGATAGGAGAGATGGAGTCTAGTATTAGATAACAGCCCCAAATGTATCCTAAAATATGATTATATACACCATTAAGAGAAATGTCCTTTAGCATATGATATGATATGATATATATATATATATATATAACAATGTGCTCCAAATATACATTTCAGGCACTTACAATGAGTAAAATAAAGGAATAACGCTTGCTTTAATTGTGTATCAGTCATATAATAAGAAACTCATTACTCTTCTACTCAAAAAACCCAACGCAAATGATATGAATCTTTGTCATGTCCAATAAGATTAAGATGGTTCTCTCCAAGCCTAGAACGATTTTCCACAATACACAGAGAGTTGAATTCATGCACAAGAAGCAATAGAAATTGATAACGCATCTAACAAAAAAAAACCATGACCCCTTTATGAGTGAGGATAGGTTCCAACAACATACATACTTAATCTAGAAACTAATGTGCAACCTATAAATGTAGAAAACTCAGTCCAACAGTGGAGTGTAAAGTGGAACTTGATTGGAAGTTCGAGCTACTATTCCATAATGAAAATTGAACCACTATCACTTACATCTAGTCACAAAATGAGAGAAAATTCTTAAGATGCAAACTTGGTCTCTACTTTGGCTATGAAAATCGACCCCCAAGGCTCAGATTTGGACTTGGTTTCTCATAATTCTTTAAATATATTCAACCTGTCAAGATGAGATAATATAAAACACCAAATAAGAACATAAAATCAACTAATAACACTTTTATACACCAATATATCTGGCAAATCTTCCTATACTTCCAATACCAATGATGAAATTTGGGTGATTTAACTGTTTGAACTAGTTAGAGTGTATAGTTTCAATACTAAAACCAACTATGGTGGATAGGGTTTCCAAACGTAAGTTTCTCCTAAAGAAAATTCTCTAGAAGCTCTTTTTTCCAAAAACAAAAATATACAAATTATCAAGAGCTCAAAATTTGTCAAAATTTCAAAGTGTAAGAATTTTGATAAGTTCAACTCCATATTGAAGAGCTCACCATTCTGAATCCAATGGTGTGAATGGCACTCAAATCCGAACTCGTATGCAGAAGTTAAAGTCATTCAAATTTCAGGGTTGACTTGATGACATCGTAGGATTAGATGACATGGCAAGGGTCCTAGCCAATCGGAAGGCACCAAGTGTCACTCTTCCATTGGACCTCTCATATTGTCAATCAGAGTCAAAAGGTGGATCGCATTGCAAGAATCGGCCCAGGCCCGGACAGGTTATGGAGTTGCGATGCAACATCAGCCGAAGTTGCAATTACGATGGATCGCAATCACGTATCGGCGAAAGGTGGACGAGTATGAAGAATCGGCCCCCAGCACAAGGCAGGTTGTGATGTGATCGCAATCATACATTGTAGGTTTATGGTAATCGGCCCCCGCAGCAGTCGGGTTGCGATGTGATATATCACAATCGCATATTGCACCTGGTACCTGCCAATACATATATGCACCAATTCCGATAATGACGATTGTGACATGGAGGCTTCACTCTGAGAGAAATACCATAGCACGTGGGTTCATATTGGGGGATATATAATCAGGAAAAAGTGACATAATATATTGGGGGATATATAAGGGTAAAGAGTTTATATATTGATAGGTATAAAAAATGGAGATCAAAGTTAATGAAAAAAATAAAGGGTTATAAAAACTTTTAATGAAAAAATGGACACCTCCAATAACTAGTGAAAGTAGGGAATTTTTAAATTGGTAAGGTGTATTGGGTTTATATTGGTAGGGGGTAAAATAATGTGAGTTTTTGAGGTATTTCCCAATATGTACTCAAATAAAGGGTATTGTTTAATATGCCATGATTGCATGTGATATGTCAGAGGTTCATTAAGTGAAACCCCCATGGATTGTGATGAGCGATAGACTACCGAACGCGGGATTTTATTATGTTGCAATTTATAATATGGTGGGTCTACCTTATCACCAGATCGCATGTTCATGCATTAAGTCTTGTGTAATGTGTATTACCCCCAGCACGCCGATTGCGATATCCGACAAATTATGGGACCATTGTCGTAACCGCCGGACCTAACCGCAAGTGTGACCACTCAGCCTTAATCGCGAGATTGGTGGGATTGATGACAGAACCATTGTTTGCGGAGGAACTGCTAGTTTTTTCTGTGATTAATGAATTTAACTGGAAGTAAGCCATATTTGGAGGAGGAAATTGTGGTGAGACTGGCAGAAGTCATAACTAAGGCAATTTTCGACCAAATTGGATGCAAAAAGAGGCTAGATAGCCATTTTTTGGAATTCTGAACTCATTGGAATATGGTTTAGAGTCAAAGGAGCACTTCTAGATAGAATTTTTGCAAAGTGAATTCTATCGGTGCCCTAGTCAACTAGAGTGTTAATTCAGTCTATGGAGGAGTTCCAAGATGGAGATGACCTTGTAGGGGTATTCCAGCCTCCATATGTCTTCTGTAGCAGCCATTATAGTAGTGTTGTAGTTGTATTTATTCTTTGCTCTATATGTGTATGGAGAAAGAGACTTTTTTAAGTGCTTCAAGTAGATTGGTGTACTTGTTTATGCTCTTGGAAGTTAGAGTATGGGGTCTTGTTTTGAGAGCCCTTAGCTTGCTGATTGTTTCATGACTAACTGTAGGTTGTCATATGTTTAGAATGAAAATTATTTGCAGAAGAATGTTTCATTGAAGGGGAAACAAGCCACTCTTTTTTCAGCACATTTATGTACTCTTTATTTGAAGAATTGTGAGCATAATGAGAAGCGGTCAAGCCTTTAGAGATGATCCAAGGAGATGTGGACCAGGAGGGGTGAACTCCTTTATCAATGGCTAGTGTATTATTGTTTGATGCATGCTTCCATTGAGTGTTTTGGTTTCATGTTTTAAGTTTTCTTCATGAAACTATCTTAAGCAAAAACACATAAAATTCATGCTTTTACTTGTTATTTTGGAGTACAACCTCAAGCACATTTTTATATTCTAATGAGGGGAATTGGCATAGCATTACTAATCTACCCCAATTCAAATCAAGTTGGTATCAGAGCTATGTTTTTTTCTTTTTGCAGGGAGGAACTAACTGTTGTTTGCAAGTAAATGTGTTTTTAAGCTCATTAAGGAGAAGGTTTTAGAAAGGAGAGCAAGATTGTTTCAATATCTACCACCAAGTTCTACCTCAAATTGCAGTAGAAGCTTCAAAAAAAGCATGTCCCAAGGAGGAGAGCCTGCAAGAATGTCAGAGGATGTGAAGGCTTTATTAGACATGGAAGAAATGGTGAAAGTCCTTTATGAAGAGAGGAATACCAATTTGCAAGGTGAAGGATCTAGACCTCCAAGAGGAGAATGTTCTCCAGGGGAAGAAGGTAACAAGAATGGTGATAAACCACCATCTTCTCCACAATCTTCATGTTTTTCTACAACTTTTATGGAAGATGCTAGTGTAGAAAGTCCTTTAGAGAAGGTAGATGGACAAGTTTGTATCTTTTGTCCACATGATGTGGAAGATGAGGTTCTATCAGCACCCAAATCTAAGGAGCTAAAAGAAGAGAGTCCAAGAGGACACATCTCGAATTAAAAGGGAATTCAAAAACATCTTCGTATGCAAATCAAAGGATGCAGCAAATGGTAAGAATTTACATGCTTCTTCCTTATGTGAAAGTATTGATGTAAATTCATTTGCAGCCTTTGAAAAACATAGTAAAGGCATTGGATCCAAACTCTTGACCAAGATGAATTACAAGGGAGGACGCCTTGGAGTAAACCAACAGGGAATTAAAAATCCAATTGCAGCCAAAGAAAGGCCTAAATGCGAAGGCTTAGGCTATGTCACCAAATAAGAATGGTCTTCTAGCGATTATTCATGGGTCACATGTTCCTATTTCCGTAAGGGAGGACACAAGGAGGCAAGGTGTTAGAGCCTACACCCAAAACTGGTTCCTACGAGGTTCCTCAAACATAAGGAGGATTTGAATGGGAAAACATCTCCAAAGAGAGATGATGGCGTTTAAGAAGAGGGGAAGCACAGTTCTTCTTACCACACGAGTTCCTCACATAGGAAGCGTAAGCCAAAGGACAACAGACAGAGGTATAACTATTATGTTCATTCGAGTTATGTTAATTCGAAAGATGTTAATTCGAATGCTAATAAAGCAAATGCTTTTCATGATGGAAAACAAAACGTGGATTTGAATAACGTATTAAGGAAAATGTTTCCATGCACCTTTTTCCTTTCATCTAACCATTGTGTAGATAAGTGTGATAAGAGGAAAGCAATCATCAAGAAGATGTCTATGTCTATTGGAATTGAGGCCGAAAGGAGAAAATCTCATCCAAAGATAAAGGCAAGTGAGTCAAGAGGAGCTCAAAAGAATTTATGTACTCACTGCAATATCAGTGGGCATTGGGTCAAGAAGTGTTGGAAATTTTTTCCACATATTCATCATGGTAAGGGAAAGAAGATCATGCAAGCACTAGAAGAGGAAGAGAAAATAGAAAAAGTGGCGCAACATGCGACCATCCCTGAAATAGCTTCAGAAGAAGAGAAATTTCAAATAGAGGGTTCATTCACCTAGTTGGGTAAGAAATGGGTGGACTATTTGTTCAACTAAAGTTTGTAAGTTTCTGTTTTGCACTACTTGCATATCCCCGTAGTTGGGTAATTTGTAAACGTGATGTTCATAAATAAATCACTTATATGCAACAATGTTTTTCTTTAAGCATTACAATGTTTGTTTGGCTTGTTGATAGTCAATTTGAATGGAGAAATTTGGAAATCAAGTTCATTCCATTTTGTAAAATGATTTCTTGAACACATTTTGTAAAAAGCATTTTAAGATTTTTGCATGAGTAGTTGCAACACATTTAGTATCTTCCAAATGTGTGTAGCACTCGAGTTATACGAGTATTCACTATTTAAAGCTTGTTTGAGTTCATTTGACAAAGTCTTTTAGGATCTTATCCTTGATAAGGATTTTGAAAATAATCTTCTTGGAATTCTTCTTGGGAAGGATGTTGTTCTGGATGGCCATAGTGACATGGACAGGTCGAGAAGAACATAAAACTTGAATCTTTTTATCACATAGAGAAACATGTAATTTGCAAGATTGTACTACATGTTTGCAGGGGATGCATGTGTCAGCTCATCACTTATGGCTCCAAAGAACAAAGGTGAAGGAGAAGAAAGGATGACAAATAGGATAGTTGCGTTTTAGACAAGTACAAAGCAATTGCAAATTATTTAATCCTTTTGGAGACCAAAAGATTTTTAATGGGGAAGAGTGATCAGGATCTCAAAATTTGTCAAAATTTCAAAGTGTCAGAATTTTTATAACTTTAGCTTCAGATTGAAGAGCTCATTATTCTAAATCTAATGGTGCAAACGGTACTCAAATCCAAGCTCGTATGCAGAAGTTAGAGTCGGTCAAAGTTCAGGGTTGACTTGATGACATGGCAAGGTTCCTAGCCAATTAGGAGGCATCAAGTGTCACTCTGCCATTGGCCCTCGCATATCAACAATAACAGTCAAAAGGTAGATCACATTACAAGAATTGGCCCCAGCCCCAACAGGGTATGGAGTTGCGATGCAACATCAGCCGAAGTTGCAATTATGATGGATCGCAATCGTATATCGGCAAAAGGTGGACAAGTATGAAGAATTGGCCCTTGATGCAAGGCAAGTTGCGATGTGATCACAATCGCACATCGCAGGTTTATGGTAATCAGCCCCCGAAGAAGTTGGGTTGCGATGCAATATATCGCAATCACATATCGCACCCGGTACCTGCCAATACATATATGTGCCACTGCAGATAACGCCGATTGCGATGAGTGATAGACTACAAGACGCGGGATTTTATTAGGTTGCAGTTTATAATCTAGCAGGTCCACCTTATAGGCAGATCGCATGTTCATGCATTAAGTCTTGTGTAATGTGTATTAAGCTTGGCACGCCGATTGCGATATCCGATAGACTGTGGGACCATCGTCGTAACTGTCGGACCTAACTGCAAGTGTGACCACTCAGCCCTTAACTGCGCGATTGGAAGGATTGATGGTGGAACCACTATTTGCGGTAGAACTGCTAGTTTTATTTGCGGTTAATGAATTTAACTGGCAGTAAGCCAGATTTGGAGGAGGAAATTGAGGTCAACCAGAGTGTTGATTCAGTCTATGGAGGAGTTCCAAGATGGAGATAACTGTGTAGGGGTAATCCAGCCTCCATATGTCTTCTATAGAAGCCATTAAAACAATGTGGTAGTTATATTTTTTCTTTTCTCTATATTTGTATGCAGAAAGAGAATTGTTTAAGTGCTTCAAGTAGATTGTTGTACTTGTTTATGCACTTGGAAGTTAGTGTGTGGGGTCTTGTTTTTAGAGCCCTTAGCTTTTTGATTGTTTCATCACTAACTGTAGGTTGTCATATGTTTAGAGTTAAAATTATTTGCATAAGAATGTTTCCTTGAAGGGGAAACAACCACTCTTTTTGTCAGCACATTTATGTATTCTTTATCTTAATAATTGTGAACATAATGAGAAGGGGTTAAGCCTTTAGAGTTGATCCAAGGAGATGTATCCCAAAAGGGGTGAACTCCTTTATCAATGGATGGTGTATTATTGTTTGATTCATGCTTCAATTGAGTGTTTCGGTTTCATGTTTTAAGTTTTATTCATGAAATTATGTTAAGCAAAAACACATAAAATTCATGCTTTTACTTGCTATTTTGGAGTACAACCTCAAGCACATTTTTATATTCTAATGAGGGGAATTAGCATAGCATTACTAATCTTCCCCAACTCACATCAACAAATGAGGAGAGTCTCCTCTTTTTTTTCTCTTTTATAAACTTATGTCCACTTTTGCACCATTTTACCCTTTTTAAATTTTATGAAGTCACATTATATTATTTTTAATTTATAAAGTTAAAGTGACTTTTCACTTTCCTAGGAAATGTCCCCTTTTCACCCCTTAGACTTTTATAATAGAAAATATGTGATAGGTTAACCTGATAATGCAATATAAATCAAAGCAGAATACTATAACCTACTTCTACTATCTATTTGTGGAAGCTTAAAGATTGAGTTGAACAATATAACCAGAAGAAGAAGAATCAATGGCACAATACACAAGAAAATACTTTGTGGAAATTCTCAGCTAAAAACCCCACACTATTATATTATCATACATGGTGGAAACACATAGGAATTATACAAAGCCTTAGCTCTCGCAGCTAGCCAGCTCTTAGTAAAATCCTCACAAATTCTCACGGGCAATCTTGGCTTCTCTCCAGCCTTCCTCTATGCCCTCCAAGCTCCTATTTCCTTGTGTTGTTCCTTTGTGGATGATTGGCCTATTACCAAGTGGAAAAACAAGCCTTCAAAATTGTGCAATCCTTAAGGATGAACCCTTGACTGCATCAATGAGTTTTCTCCATGAGAAAACACATGCAACTGATAGTACACTATCCTTGAACATTAATCTCAACTGGGTCTTTCTTAGAATATACATGCATGAGTTTCTAATGAGGGAATATTCAGTTAACTGGAGTAGCACTAGTTGAGTGCATTAATGCATCAACTGACTGTTAACTCACTATTGGTTCCTCAAACAG
>APFE031733556.1:9388-25896 GCA_000404065.3 Pinus taeda
AACTCCTTTGGATGATGCAAACCTTACAGGATTTTCAGATCACTTGTACACCACCTATCTCCATCCTATGTGATAATACAAGTGTAATCAGCATTTCAAAGAACCCTGTCATGCATTCAAAGACCAAGCACATACAGATCAAGTATCATTTTCTCCGGGAACAAGTGCTGGAACAAAAGGTCAAATTGGAGTATGTTCCTTCTAAGGAACAAGTTGCTGATATTCTCACCAAACCACTGCCCAGGGAAACTTTTGAACATCTCAGACAGAAGCTGGGAGTAGTTGATGCATCATCTTGCTGTTAAACTTATCTGTTTTAGAGAAAAATGGGTGTACACATGTTTCCAGAATAGGATCCACGTACATACGCCGGTTTGTGCAGAGAAAGTCGCGTATATGGTGAGGCTTGATGGATATCAGAAGGGACAGGCTCTGGTTGAAAATTGTCTAATACGGGTCTGAAAGAGACCATCTTGCACAGGTTCAGGGGGAGAAGATAAACTTCTAATGATGCATTGTTGGCATTATCTTAGAAGCTTTTGGTTCTATTTCACAGCTGTTGTTGGTCTCTGGTGGAACAGAGGCAAAGGGAGAACAGAAGGAAATCTCGGTTGTTGATCTGAGTGGTGATTGACAGATGCTACTGCTATTAGTTACTTGTGACTTTCATAAGTCTTGCTCTACATATTTCGTCTCTATGTCATGTATCTCTGTAATGATGTCAAGGTCATGTAATGGCCTATTTTGGTTTCCCCACTATGCCTGGGATGAAGATGTAATGTACTTGGTTGTCATATGTAATTTTCTGATGTATCCCCACTTGGTTGGGTGGATGATCCCCACGTGTTTGGGTGATGGATGTATGTATTGAGTCTTTTGATGTTAGGAAGGTCTTTTATGATGTATATGTCATGGTTCTTCTTGAAGAACATCTTTTGCAGATCTTGCCTACAGTCAAGGGGAGTATGGTCAGCACAGGAGGGCAGAGATTTCAGCATGTACTCAGGGGGAGCACAACCCTTTGCCCTTGATGACAAAGGGGGAGAATGATCTTGAGGATCTTTGTGTTGCCATCAAGTCCAAAGGGGGAGATTGTTGGCACTATGGCACTGATTTAGAGCTATGGCACAAGTTTTGTCCTTGATGGCAACTCTCTTTGGTAAGAGATCTCCGTTCAGGCTTTTAGAATGAAGGAAAAGGCATATACGCAGGTTCATTTAGACTAAGGTGCGTATACACGTGGGTTAGATGTAAAAAAGGTGCGTATATGTGGAGAACTTGCTTTTGGACCATGGTAATTAGTCTTTGGGATTTGAACCTATGGTTTTGGACCATGGTGTCTCGTCAGATGTGTTAATCCCTAGTATTGGGTCCATGGTATTGGTTTATTATGGTTTTGGACCGTGGTATTGTGGAAGGCCTAGGACTATAAAAGAGGAAGGAGATCATGTAGCAAATGATCATCTGAATTATTATTGAATATCTAATAAAGTGGTAGATCTGGAATACTGGTAATTGGCTTATGGTGCAGATCTGGATCTGAATAAAGGAGGAACCTTAGCACAAAGAGAAGGATAAGTTCTATTGATGGGTCATAGTATTTAAGTTTGAATGATAGCATCTTCATATGATTTTGGACTGTTATATGTGGTGCTTGCTTGATCTATAACACTGATAATCTGGGTTAATTAGTGTTTGAATATCTGAAAGTGTGAATTATCCTTTATAGATCTGTACACATGTTCAGTGAAGCGAAGGCGCGTATACACACCGGTTCAGTGAATGAAAATAGCGTATACGCAGGTTGTTCCAAACACAGAGGCATATGCATGGATGTTGCAGTTTATTGAAATAGCGTATATGTTTTGAGTTGTGATCTAGCTGCTTCTGTGTATTGCTATTGTGTTCAGATTTTGGTGTGTGGTTTTTGGTACTGTGTTTTGGGTACAGCTGTCAGAGAAGTATCTACTTGATTCAGATCTAATTGGTAAAAAGGAGAATGGTTGATGGTTGATTGATGTTCATGGATCCAGTCTGAAAATTTATGAAACGTGGTCCCTGGAAGAAAGAGAAGGTTGTAGTCTTCTATAGGCCAACACCTACGTATTATTATCTTGGCTAGTGAAAGAGCTAAAGGGGGTTGTAGCTCCCTTCCAAGAGAAGCTGGAGAACAAGAGAGGGTTGTAGCTCTCTGCAGGTTGCAGCCTACGTACTGGTAAAGGACTGCACCAGTACTTTGTAAAAGAAGTTTCTAATTTAAAAGAAGATAGAGACGAATTGCAGCAGGTGGTTTTCACCCAAATTGGGTTTCCACCTTATATCTTGTGTTCTTGTGTGTGATTGTTGTTTTGCTCTATTTTCCTACTTCTGGTTACTGGTGATTTGATTCTGAAACACAGATTAACAATCATCATCAGAAAGATAAAGTAAATTAAAAGTTTGCTTTGTATATGCGGGTTTCCTTTTGCATAGTTGTGTATATACGCGGGTTTAATTAACTGAAGTAGCGTATATCTTTTGATTTTGAAAAGGAATATTTGACTTGATAATACTAATTCACCCTCCCTCTCAATATTATTTCCAACAATTCTTGGCAGGGAAGAAGTACTTTTTCCAAATTTTTTAGAGCCTCCTAAAAAGAGTCACCAAACATAGAAAAGTCATCCATATAAATTTCTACACATTCTAGATCAGCAAAAATAGCCAGGACTTCCCTTTGAAAGGTAGTCATGGCATTAGATAAACCAAAGGGGAGCACTCTATAAGAAAATTTTCCCTAAGGCATGTAAAAGTAGTTTTTTCCTGATCTTTGTGTGCAATCTGTATTTGGTTGTAACCACTAAAGCCATCCAAAAAGGAAAAGTATTTCTTTCTTGCAAGGGTATCAAGCACCTGGTCAATAAAAGGAAGAGGAAATTAAAATTTGAGAGTGGCTTTGTTTAATTCTCGATAGCCAATACAAATATGCCATGTCCCATCTTTCTTAGGAACCAACACTAATGGAGAGACCCACTCACTGTCAGAAATAGGATAGATGAAACAAGCATCTAAAAGTTTTTTTAATTCTTCCTTCACAACATCTTTCAGCGCTGGATTCATACACCTTTGGGGCTGTCGAACAGCTCGGGCTCCTTCTTGAATGACAACACAATGTGTATAGGTTTCATGAGAAATGCCTTTCATATCCTCATAACCCCATGCAAAGGCACCAATATAGTTCTGCAACAAGTTTACAAGTTTCTCTTGCTGAGATGAGTCTATATCTGAACTAATATGTAAGTGTTTACCATGACTAATCTAAAAAAGAGTAGTATCAGGCTTGAGAACACTCAAGGGGGTGGTCAAAGGCAACGGTACTGAAGAATGAGAATCATGATTCTCTTGAAAATTGAGGCTGAAAATCTGGCTCAATGGCTCAAAATTAGGCATAGTTTCTAGATTATTCAGGAAATCCTAAATCTCATCTTCTTGTGAAGACCCAGTATAATGATGTATAAGAGAAATGGACTGAGTTTCCTCATCACTGCTTTTATCCAACCATAAGGTATCTCAGAGGTCCTGAATGGATCTGGCAAGAGGATATAAGGTAACATTCTTCTTAGAATCTCCATGAGAAATATACATGTCACCAAAAGGACATCCAATATATGCATTAACTGTAGCAAGCCATGGTCAACCCAGGATCAAGGGATGTCCTCCTACTTAGTTCTTTGGCTGAAGCACAATGAAATCAGCGGGATATTCCCAAGAATCTAATGAAATGATCACATCATCCAATACTCCTTCTGGCTTGATTTTAGTTCTATCTGCCAATTCAAGCATAGTGGGAGTAGGACAAAGATGAGATAACCAAACTTGATCCACGGTTTGATTAGTCATGACATTAATGGCTGTTCCCAGGTCTATAAGAACATTAAAGACAAGGACATCACCAATCTTAATTGAGACAAAAGCATTTCCAGGATCAGTATATTTCTCCATAGACACGCATCCCGTCATCAACTCTGCTGCCCTACCAACGAATTGAATTGTTTGGGGTTGTAATCTCTTCCTCCCTGGTTTCTTGAGACAGAGTTCCTTAATGATCTTAGTACAAATAGGGATCTCTTTAAGGGCCTGAAAAAAGGTACCTTAATAGAAAGGTTCCTAAGTTCAAAAAGCAACCTAGTCTCAAAAATAGGCTTACTTCTTTCTACAACTAGCCTTTCTGGAAAGGAAGGCTAGTTGGAAGAGGATGATAAGGATTTGGAAGGTAAGGGAATGGGTTGCTTGGTGACAACTTCTGTAGAATGGTTAGGAGTCTCCTCCTCTCCTTTCTCTTCAATAATCACCATAGGTTGCTTCTAGTTTTCCAAAGTTACAGTCCTCCCTGATCTCAATTGGCTATCATGAACCCCAACTGGAATAGACTAGTACCCAAATGGTAAAGGTGGGTTCGTTACATAGATAATTTGCACTGCTTTATTATTATTGGGATTGGATATGGGTTGAGCAGGCAACTGAGGAGGTCGAAATGGTGGGGGTAAAGGTAAAAGTAGAGTAGACTGACTCTGAGGTAAAGATGGCTGAGACATTGGATAAGTTGCATATGTAGGTGGATATGGCTGCATAGATGGCTGGTAGGAATACTGAGGATGATTTGGCCCTCTCCAAGCTTGTTGCCATGGTGGAGAAGGCTGGCCATGCTAAAATTTATTCCCATACTGCCATTGCTGAGAATGATTAGTGTTAGGATATGAATATGCAAGTGCATTATAACCAAAATAGTGTGGAGAGAATCTAGGAGCCATACTTGCACTTACCTGAGGCCAATTCCTCTTTGCTCCCATGACATATAAGTATTCAACTTCAAGTTGTTCCCCTTTGATTACAGCTTTAAGTCCTGGTATACAGGGACATTTTTCTATGGTATGGTCTTATGCACAAATAGAACACTTATTAGCTTCCTTCAAATTAAGAGGACACTCTTTAGGAGGATGATTATCTCTACATTTAGGACAGAAAATACATAATGACTCTTGTTCTTTTAGAATTTTTTGCTGAAATTTCAAAGAGTCTAACTATTTGCTAACATTATTCATTATTTCAATATTCATATTTTCCTCAAGAGTTTCATCATCATTCTGCACAATTGTAAAGATTTCATCTTGCATGTCCCGAGTTTTGCAATATTCTTGATATTTTGACAAAAACACTCTCCTCATATGATCCCAAGAAGTTATGGTGTTCCCTCCTAGCCCCATAAACTAGTGAAAATCTGAGTCTTTGAGAGTAGTAGGAAACAATCTCAACTTTTGAGCTTCAGTTGAATAGTCATAACTTCTACACAAAATGTCAAACTCAAATAAAAAAGAGTCAAGATCTTCATGAACTTTACCATGGAAATGAGGAAGAGCCAATGGTGGAATATTCTTCATCTGTGAAATAGTATTGGGATCCACAGTTGGAAACTCAAAAGTGGATTGTTCCTCATTTGCCCAGTTTTCGCCAGTTCCTTCCGCATGATCTTCACGATTTGCCATTGTTTCCTCTTCACGTGAAATGCTCCCAATAGGCTGAGAAGATTAACTACTAGTAGTCTCCTCCTTCCCCTCTTTGGGGTGAACCACACCTGAGCTACTGTCACCAGAGTCCAGGTAGATTGTTCTTGCGTGATGGGTTTGAATTTTGGATCTCCTTCTTGCAGGAGAAGACCCAATATGAAGATTGTTTTTAGATGTATCAGTATTTCCTCAGCCCCTAGTGGGCTTCAGACCTCTACCTCTTCTAGGCATTCATCTCAAAAGAAAAATAACAAAGCAACTTCTAATAAAATGCTGCAAACAATACTCAACATCAGTAAAATTATTTCAAAAAAACATTCCCAAACAATAGAAGCACACTACAGAAAAAGATAAAAGCAAACTTACCCCTATTGCATCAAACATAAAATTCTTACCAAATCGAATCACCTCCCTGGCAACAGCACCAAAATGTTGGTTGCAAGAATTGCACTTAAGCAACTCCTCAACACTTAATTGTCAAACCAGGGGATTCGTAAACTTAGAGACGAAGCATAGGCAATGCCAGAGATCGTATGAACCTTTATGTTGTAAATCTCTACCTTCTTAAATGGGAACTTGCATAATTGAATTAGAAAGAGTAAAAGACAATTGAATCATGAAAGTAATCTAGTTCTGGAACAAGAAAGAATGCATTTGCAAAGGAATCAAAATAAAAAGACAATCACTCCAACTGATCAATTTTTAACCACTCAGTATATGCTTATATTTCTCTTTAGTAGAAACACTTTAGCAGTCTCGTAAAGTGTCCCTTAAACCTACTTTCTGAAAGATTTCCTTCTGTTGTGCTATACAATAACCCCCCATTTCAAATTTATAATATTAGTCTAAAGATGCTAAATAAGAAATAGGTCCCCTTTAGGCTATAAAAAGCAATAAAACCTTTTGAGTAAAAATAGATTTTCCATAATTTTCATATAAAAGTTGCTTTATGGGTGTTTGGAACCGCTCATCCCAAATCACAATTTCCTAGGACCAATGAACATCCATTTGAAAAGTTGTGAAGCGATCAAAGTCATCGCAAATTCCTCATCACAAAGTTTTAAATTGAAATGATCCATTTATAAACATGCGATGTGATATAACTATCGCATTTCACATATCATCAATCCTAAGGAATAAGTTATGACATTTCGTTGAAACCTTGCGATGTGATAAGGCTATCGCTCGCATATTGCTAATCCATAGGAAAACATTGAAACCACTACGTTGAAACTTTGTGATGCGATATAACTATCACGATTGTATAGTCCATATCGTGCTCCCAATAGAAGCAAGTAATATATACTATGAAGACTCGCGATATAGTGTTAAATCAATTATAAAGAAAGACATGATTTACAAAGGAAAAACATGATTTGCCAAGTTTGAAAAGGAACCCACCAACTCTATGTGCCACTCATCGCAATTGCAACAATACAAAGAATTCTTTTGAACGTGCTTGTAACTCCTGATTTGCAATATGCGATTTCTCTACAAGGATTAAAATAATACAATCGCTAATCGCAAAATCATAGAGTTATGGCACTTGTTCTAAAAGGACCATTGGAAAACTTGCGATGCGATATATATTAATTTGGCATTAAAGTTTCACATCATGAGGATACGGTAAAGCATTAAGAGGCAGTTATGGTTACAATCCTTTAAGGATTTCATCCTTTGTGACTATGTACAATATGAGATATTTTGCATCTAATGCGCATACACTGATTTTAGTCTGTAATTAGTTGTATTGGCTACTCTCAAATTTTATCATCTATCACACTCCTCTTTCTCATTTTGCAATGTAAATCCAGAATCACGCAGTCAGTTAAGATGTCTAAGAAAGCTCGAAAGACAAAGGCTCCCCTTACAGTGGAATAAGGACAAGGAAAATTGGTGTTAATCTTAGATACTACCTGTCAAGGCTTTGGTAAGATCTCATGGGAAGGCATATATGCTTTTCTTGAAAATGAAAATCCAAATGAGATAGAAGAAGAAGCAACAACTGATGGAATTGATGAATCAGAAAACACACTCAATGATTTGGCAAGCTCTTTCCTCTATCGAATAGCGGCCCGTGAAAATATTTTACCATATAATGATATGGTAAGATGGGTAGTCGAGAGAATTAACATAATGGACAGAGCTTTCTTCACGGTTGATGGAAGGATGTTTAGATCGTTCAAACTTGAAGACGTCAAGAGAATGTATCACTTGCCAGATCCTCAGCGACACTACAACAAATCATTCTTGGAAGCTTTCGCCAAGGAGAATCAAATTGAAATCAGACCCTATCAAGCAATGGAGACACTTTCCTAACAAGCACAAACATGAATCATCAGTATGTATTCTGTGGACTCCTTAGTGTCTCCATATTGTTATGTTGCTGCTATGATGTGTAGACTCTTTGAAAGCCCCTATTCTGCTAGATTTTCTATTGAAATGGTTCCACTGATAGAAGCAGCGATAAATTCCTTTGTCATGGATTAGGAAACCATCCTATCGGATAAAATGGCTAGTCAAATGTTGGATTATAGAAAGAACATATTTGTCACTACCCGAGTTGTGCCCCCATTCTATATGAGTGCTTACATAGTTGACACAATTTGTTTTAATTCAAACTTTCCCATCTTAGGTTGGAAATGGATTATTCAAGATCCAAAACCCATTCATATTTACCATATATACTTATGGAAGTTTGAATACAAGAATCATTTATACAGGATTTTCCATGGTTTCATTTTACCCGTCCATCAAGCTATCTTTAATAAACCTTCTCCTAAGCTGTCTGACCAGGCTAGCATTGATTTAACCTCAATCGGCATTTGGTTCAGGGAAGAGGTTCACCTATGTTGGGGTTTTTGGTAGTATTACAGATCCTCATGTCAATCCACATTACATTCCAAATAAGCTATTATCCAGGGAAGTGGCCTACCAGATAGTGGAAAAAGGGATGTCTAGAAATCTTAAAGACTCCAAGAAACAGGTGTGACTTTCCTTTCCTCTTCACTGCAGCACCTACTCATTGCATGATTTTAAACATGCCGAGAAAGAAGAAAACAAGACAAAGGATCTGAGTCTAGTTGTTATCCCTAAAATACAATATGACCCAAATAAGGTTACTTTCAATTTCACCACTCAGATGAAAGTTAATAAATTCCTGCATGAGAAAGATGAGTTTGATGACTTATTTGCTTCAGCAAAGTTATTCTCAACGGTAATTCATCTGGAAAAATTCAAATTGGGTGCTGAGAAAATGGAAAAATTCATTGAATATAGGACACAAAGGTTACTAACAATACCTCTGGATTTATTAAATACTACACCAATCATTCAGCAAGTAGAGCACAATGGAGAGCAGGTTATAGAAAAGATTTATGGAGAAGTTCGAACAAGTGATAAGGCCAGTGAACCACTAAGAACTGATGTTCACATTGATCCCATATTGATTAAAGAATGGGAGAAATTTGATCAACACATCAAAAGTCAGAATGATCCTCAAAACATTATCACATTAGCACCTCCCAAAACACAACGGCCCATTATTCCTGATATTGTAATTGAAGAGACACCCAACAAAGACACAGCTCAAAAAGAGATAGAAATAATCCCTGAAAATCCTTCAAGAGAGATTACATTGAACATTGAGTAAATTCCACCCTTGGATGTGTTTTACATCCAAAAACATAGGGCTATAGTTAAGAGGCAGAAGAAAAAGAGGAAAATAGACCAAACATCATCCACAACTCCTCAATCTAAAATTATGAATGTCATATGGAAAGATTCAGAGGTCAATTCTTTTGAGGATTTGACTAAGTTATCTCAATTTGGAGGGTAATACACAACTGCTACAATTGATAAAGCAACTGAAGTTAATCAATTGATCAAATAAAAGGATCAAAAGATTAATCATCTTGAAGAACAGTCGGTTGTAGAGCATCAAAATATTAATCGGCTTGAGGAACAGTTAACAGTAGAGAAATAGAAGAATGAGCAGTTTGAAGAACAACTAAACCTAGAAAAGTAGAAAATTGATGAGCAGGCCATTCAAAGACAACAACAGCTGTCTCAAGAACTCGAGCAGCTTAAATTGACACATCAACAAGAGATTAAATCTAAAGAAGAGAAAATCACACAGTTACAACTCTCTATAGAACAATTCAAATAATATCCCAAGGTGGAAGTGTTTAAGAAGGAAGCCTTAGAGGCAAATAAGGCTTTATCTCAATAGTTGAATCTTCTCTACCAGAAAATATCTCTTATTGATCCATAATGCATCATAATGTCATCACTGATTGACCAAGTAGTTAATACTAGGTTCGAATTTGAAGATGTGGATGATAAAGTCACAAATTATCTCTCCTAGCAAAGCATAGAAGATCGAAGAGCTGGTAAATTACCTAAAATTGAAGAGTCTCATAAAGAGATATTGTTTTCAGAATGGGAAACACAGTAGATAAAAGAAGAAAGAGCTACCTCCAGGGCCAGGGCTATAATGAATAATTCTATTGAGCTAGTGAATGATAACTTATATGGTGCCAATTTAATTTTTGATTGTTCCCCAAGAAATCTTCCAAAGGAAAAAGTTTTAGAGAAGCAATGGAAGCAAGATTTGGACACCAAGGAGGAGCAGCTCAACAAAGTAAAAAGTCTTAACTAGGATGCACATTGGTCCTTTGTGGTCAAGCCACATAGCCAACAGATGACTATCAAGTTCCTTGTTGACGTCGTTGATCGCATGATGCTTGAGCTCTCAGATGCCACATACACAGGATAGTTACACTCTAGGATAAGTCATCCTCTAGAAATCCAAACCATGCTCTCAATTTGTCGGTTGAAGATACAAGAGAAAAAATAGATGCAATGAATCTCTTCAAAGGTTATCACAATTCTATTTTTGAAATCGAAATCCCATATTTTGATGAAGGTAGTTCCAACAACTCTCGGCAATTTTTATGGGCAGTTTGTTTTTTAATTTTACTATAAAGACCCTTTCATGTCATTTTAAAAAGGGTCCTCAATTTGTATAAAACTACACTTGAGAAGTTTTCACTTCTACACTTCTTAATTTATTTTTTATGAGTCGTGGATCGAGGTTTAGACTTGTGGTGAAAGAGCTTCATAAAGACTTGAATTTTTGTATCTTCTTGGAGTTTTCAGAATAAGAAGATTGAACTAGATTTTTACTTGCATAACGAGACTCAAATGCATATGGTACTTCTATCATTTTTCTCTTTGTCTTTTTTTATGTAATTAGCATTCCATTGATTTGTCATTGTTGATATATTCTCATATTTCAAACAACTCTATATTATTTCACTTTTGAATGATCTAGAATTGTTATATTGTATGTTCGCATTATGATGCATGTGTTATACTTGATGGCGACCCACTTGTACATGGTAACTATATGAATCTACAGAAGAGATATCAGATGTGACAGAATGCATGACAGTAGTATTTATAGATGTGATGAAATGCAGGGCATCTTCAAGGAATCAGCTTAGAAGGCAACTCTCTCACATGAAAGATCATAGTATAGCAGCTAAACAGCAAGAATGAAGAAAGAAAGGTATACACAAGTTCACTATATACCAAGCCGCGTATACACACGGATTCACCGACCAAAAGGCGCGTATGCGTATACACACACTTTCATGCAAGGAAAAGTGCATACATGTTGGAAAACTAAGTTTTGGTCCATGGTCTTTGATCCCAGGTATTTGGTCCAAGGTATTGGTTCTAAGTGGTTTTAGACCATGGTATTGAGTAAGGCCTAAGACTATAAAAGGAGGAGAAGATCATTAGGCAATGGCACTAAGCAAGTCTCGAATATCTGATGAAGTATGAGATCCAGTGTGCAGGTTATGGGTTCATGATGCTTTGCTTGATCTGAGCCAAGGAGGAATCTCAGCGGTTAATGGAGGACAAGATCTAAGGATAGATTGAGATCTTATGGCTTGGAATGAATCATCTCTATATTGTTTGATCATGCTTATTCTAGATCTGTATACTGACACATGTAATGTTCTGTAAATATTATGATCTGGGTATAATTGAAGTCTAGAATAGCTGCAAAATTATGAATGAATATTTACAGATGTATACGCTGGTTGACTTTGATAAAAGCACATATACACGCAGGTTAGATACATCCAAGTAGCATATACCAGATGAACTATGAAGTTACATGTGGTTCTGATTGTTGATGCAAAGTTCTGAGATCTGGTGATTGTTTAGTGGTGTCAGTATTCTGCACATTCAGATTGGTTGATTGTGATTAGCTTCAGAGTTGATGGATGAGATCTAATAATGGATTAGGATCATAATGTGTTATCTTTATGTGATCTTATGGACTAGATCTGATTGCTAACACATGTATTATCCTTTTGTATGTAATGATCTGGGTATGTCTGAAGTCAGGAAGTGCAACGAAGTTATAAGTAAGTATTTGATGACATATACGCCGGTTTTCTTTGGTGAAGTTGCGTATACATGCTGGTTCGGCTCTTCCAAGAAGCATATGCACTCTAATGCATGATTTTTGATGATACAGTTGGCTCTGGATATTGTTGCAGAGTTCTGTGTTCTGGTGACTGTGTTTTTGTTGACAGGGTTTCAGTGATTTAGTGTTTGGTGATTTAGAGATTGATGATGCTAGTGGTGATATATTTTGTGCTTCAATGTTATTGATGGGTCCTATTAGCCTTGCTGGCATTTGGCCCAAAAAATGGATCCAAAACACTCATGAAGTCTTCAAGATTTGATTAAGATCCTCCCAAGATCAGAACAATCATATGCCAAAAGCCCTTAGAAGGGCAGAAATACGCTATCGAGAGGCTAAAATACTTCAAAACAGTGAAAAAATAGAGTATTGCAGGCGTGAACAGAGAAACACACAACTGCCATTAGATATGGCCAATCAACGCCCCATATCTAACCGACTAAATCGCAATCAGCCAAGCTGAAGGGATAGTTAATCAGCAAGTCACATCAGTAGTCGCAGCGCTAGAGAGCATAATCTATAAAGCTCCGGCATTGAGCAATTAGCGAGTGTGATCGAATCACATCACTACATCGTAGCGAAACATTACCAAGGGTCAGGGGGGCCACATCGCATCACAAGTTTGAAATTGGCAGGAACATATGCCATGTTATATGAAGATCATGGGCTGGAGCGATATGCCATTACGATCAGATTGCATCGCAACATCGCATCAGAATATTACAAAGGAGTAGGGCCTCTATACAAGTGGTAACGCCGATTGCGAGGAGTCCCGGACCTAAAAGGGTTCAGGAATGAAATTCATAAGATTTGAAGTCTGGAGGGAGGCCAATTTGCATGTATTTCTCATGTTTTTAAGTATTTCAAAATACAAGGGGAATAAAGTGACCAGGTCGGTTGCAATAGTCGACAATGACCTAGGGGGTCTAACCAATGAGACAATAAGCCATGTTTAAGGAATTTTTGAGGTCTGAAAAGAATAGCGAAGGGAAGATTTACACAATTGCAGCATTTTACGTATGAAATAGAAAACATTCATGATTATCATTTGAAAGGGAATTTTGCAGGGTTTTCATAGGCTCGATAGCCACTCCATTTGCAAGATCAGGTGGCCAACCATCCTTAGAAGCGTCGAATCAAACGAGATCATGGAGCATCGACAGTCCTGCTAGTGTAACAGCCATCATAACAAATGTGATGGGGCATCTCTGGCATGAGAGAGCTCCCAGGAATCATAGCAGGCTGCCCAAAATATTTGAATATGGTTATTCCTCTGTCATAAGAGGAAAACCACCAAGTCATGCTGCCCATTGAGGGAATCAAATGGTTAAACAAGACAGAGGGATAGATTAAGACACCTAAAGCCTCAAAAGGCTCAGGACCATTGTAAACGGCCTATAAAAGGAAAAAAACTAGATGTAACAAGGGTTCAACTTTTGGAGATTGTTCCTACTCTATTCCTTCAAGCTTCTCATCTGCATTCTTTAGTAATACAAGCTTCTTTTGTTTTTATATGTTCAATGTCCATTTCTCTTGTATTCTATGCTTTCACCTGAATAATTTGTTCAGGTTTTCTTTGTGTTAAGGCCAGATAACTGTCATCTTATCTCTACTTTGATATATTAGATTTGCAAGCTTCTTTGCTGCCTATAGCTCGCCATTTATATGTGTTATTATATATGCATCTATCAGTATAGTCAGTAAGTTCATTTGCTGCCTATAGCTATCCATTCATATATGTTCATGTATACAATCTACTGCCATTATCAATATTCTCCATCTATCCATTAAATCTACAAACTATTGAGAATTTGTGGTCTAAAGCCTTGGGTTATTGAGGGTGTTCATGCACGTCTTGAGTGAGAATAGAGCTGAAATGGTTATCTGACTTGATCCAAACCATCATCCATTCCAGTAGTTCAAAACAATACTGAGGATTACATGTTACCAGGCATCTCCGACCTACAACCTAGGAGAGTTTCCTGGAGTGATAACATAAATTGGCATCGTTGCCAAGGAGAGGAAACTGAAGCTCAGCTTCCCTGGGAAACGCCACAGACCTAGCTTTGATGATAGACAAGTTCTAGGCACATTTTTGGTTGTAATCATCTATCTGGAGACTCTACTGGAGGTCGAACCTCTTGGTGACTCCACTTCATAATTCTAGCTCAATTTGTCAGGCATACTCAGAGAAATCCCCAGAAATCGCAAGCTGACCCAGTACCTGACCCTGAAAAGACCATCAAAGAGAAGAAAGTATTACAAAAAGGAGCATCAGGTTTAGGTAAACCTAAAAAATATTCTATATCTCTTCAAGAAGATCCTACAATAGAACAAATACATGTTGAGAGTACAGATTCTAATACTAGCAGTGAAGAAAAACTGTCAAAAGTTCATCAAGCTCCTTATTCTTTAGTTTCTCTTTTTGTTGTTAGCCAAAGGGAACCTCACCTCCTATCCATCATACTCCTTTGGTCTTATCAATCACTCCTCAACCTTCTATCATTTAGACTTCTAGTACTCTTTTAGTCACCACAACTATGGCAGGTCCACAAGCACCCACCAAAATGGAAAGAATCATAGCTACTAGGTATGGACCTCTAATACTGCCTGCTCCTTTGAATGCTATGCCCACTGGAGAATATCAGAAGTATATGCCTAATTCACTAGGACTGAAGGTGTTACTGCTGAAGAACACCTTCAGTCATTTTATAGCTATGTTGATAATCTGGACATTAGTGAAAATGATGTGTGGATGAGAGTCTTTGTCCAAAGCCTAGATGGGGAGGCTAGAAAATGGTTCAGAGAACAATCCCCAAGATCTATAGTAGATATCGAAGCTTTAGATGTTGCATTCCTAAAACATTTGGAAGATAAGAAGGATATCCTCTACTACCACACTGAGTTTGGAAACTTGAAGAGGGAAAATGGGGAGTTGTTGTCCGATTTTAATAAGAGATTTAACCGCATGTATAGAAAGATACCGAAAGAAGTAAAACCTATGACTACCTCTGCTAAACTCACCTATGATAATGCTTTTGATTCTGGCTTCTGCCTATTGTTGAGAGAAAGGCATTGTGCTACTTCGGCTAACATGTAGGATGCAACCTTGGAAGTAGAATCAAACATCATGGCTGCAAAAAAACTCAAGGGAAATGCTGATAGGAGAAGACAGAGGGGTGAGTCTTCATCATCCTCTGATCCTAAGATAGATAAAATGACCAAAATGTTCGAGTCATTAGCCTCTAAAATTTCCAAATTAAAGGTTGAACAGCGCCTTGGGAAAGGGAGAGTTCCCAATACCTTTGCTCCTAGAAATCCAAATTCATATAGAAGAGCTAATGAACAGTTGCAGATATTGCAAAGAAGCAAAGATGCTAATGAAGACCAAAAGGTGAAGACCCCTTTCCAGAATGTAGTCATGGAGGAAGAGCAGTTTGAAGAATATGATGAGATCCATTACCTTGAAGACAAAGGCAATGCTTCCTTTTTGACCGTAGCTGCCTATGAAAAGTCATTATGCAATGACCAAACTAACCAAGACTGGGGTGGTGAAGCTGTTCTGCAAGCTCAATATCAGAGTATATATAATCTACGGTCCAAGATGAATAATGCCAAGGAAACTCCCATTCAAAGAGCTATTGAAACTGTAGTACAACAAGCTAATAAGCAAAAACAACTGGCAGTTGATCCTATCATCCTTAAAACTCTGGCTCATGAGGTAAGAGGCCTTGACAAGTCCCCTTCTCCTTTCATTTTTCAATCAGAAATTCAAAAGATAAGAATACCTATGCTTGTGATTGAACTAGTGAAAAGTGAGTCCTTCAAAAGATCCATCCTCGAAACCCTTGAGCCTAAAGCCATCCAAGCCTCCATCGACTGTGTAAATCTCCAAGATGACAAGCCAGTTGTTATCCTCAACCCAATGATTGAAAATGGTGAGGACAACTCCCCATCATTCTATGTCTCTCTGAGCATTCGTGATAAAATCCTCCACAACTACCTTTTGGACACTAAAGCTAGCCATAACCTAATGCCCAAGGTTGTCATGGACGAGTTGGGTCTCGACATCACCAAGCCTTATCATGATTTGTTTTCTTTTGACTCTAGAAAAGTGAAATGTCTAGGATTAACAAAGGACCTATCCATCACTTTGTCTCAGCTACCTATGAAAAGCTTGATTATGGATATTGTGGTAGCAGATGTACCTCCCAAATTTGGCATGTGACCTTCCAGAGGTTGGATCAAGAGACTAGGTGGATCTTCCTAGTCTTGCTTTTTCCAGCTTTCGATGTTTCCCTTAATTTCGTGGATCTTTTTCCTTGGAGCCTTGTCTTTTCCTTCCTCCTAGGGTTTTTCCTTTTGACTTTGTAGTTTTCTTTTGATCCTATTCTTATCCTTCTTCTTTTTAGAATGTGTCACTCACCTGATTTATTTATTTTTATTTTTATTTATTTTTT